>CAUYON010096572.1:0-17328 GCA_963573935.1 Arctocebus calabarensis
CTTAAGCCTGAGAGTTTGAGGCTGCTGTGAGCTGTGACACAATGGTACTCTACCAAGGGTGGCATAATGAGACTGTCTCCAAAATATATATATATAAAATGGAAAATTCCAAAAATAAATAATAAGTTTTAAATTGTACTCTGTTATGACTATCACAATGAAACCTCTTGCTGTCCAGCTGTGTCCCATCCCATCGTACACTATCCCTCGCAGCATATGAATTATCCCTTTGTTCAGCCTATCTACACTGTATGCACTACCCACCCAATAGTCACTAAGAAGCCATCTCGGTTATTAGATCAATTGTGTGGTGTAGCAGTGCTTATGCTCAAATAACTCTTATTGTACTTAATAATGGCCTCAAAGCACAAGAATAACGATGCTAGCTAGCAATTTGAGATGCCATAGAAAGTATTTTAAGAGAAAACATGAAAGTTCTTGACTTAATAAGAAAAGGAAAAAAACCATATGCTGAAGTTGCTAAGTTCTATGGTAAGAAAAAATGTAACCATGAAATTGTGAAGATGGAAAAAGAAATGTGTGGTAGTTTTGCTGTTGCATCTCAAACTGCAAAAGTTCTGGCCACATCACATGGTAAGTGCTTAGTTAATATAGAAAAGGAATTAAATTTGTGGAAGAGATGACTAAAACATGTTTTTAGTTTGGTATTATCTGAAGTTTCTGGCATCTGCTGGGGGAGGGAGGGACTTAGAACTTACTTCCCATGCATGGGGGAGCTACTATATTTTGCCATTAGATCTTTATATGTTACTTGACTGATTGTAAAAGAATATGGAGACTTTAACT
The DNA here is from genome assembly GCA_963573935.1 of Arctocebus calabarensis. Classification (NCBI taxonomy): domain Eukaryota; kingdom Metazoa; phylum Chordata; class Mammalia; order Primates; family Lorisidae; genus Arctocebus; species Arctocebus calabarensis. The sequence continues at coordinate 808 of CAUYON010096572.1, forward strand.
TATATTTAATTAGTGACAACCTTATGAAGATGTTTGGGAAGCTCGTTGAAAGGTTAGAGAATGCAGCTTTGTGGATATTGAATGGAAATCTCCAAGTAGAAAGAGTGCCATAGAACATGCCTTTTGCATGACTAGAGGCTCTTTAAACTTTCCTTTTTCCTATTCCTTTTGACAGGATGCAAATTCAATTAAAAAAATATTTTATATGAAAAAGGCAGAAATTGAACATCATGAAATGGCTAAGTCAAGTCTTCGAATGAGGTAGGTTAAAAATGTCTAAAATCTTTATGCCTTTATATTTGCCAAATTTACTAGCTAGTGACAACAAAACTTATGTTGTGGGTGGTGCCTGTGGGTAGGGCTCTGGCCCCATATACTGAGGGTGGCGGGTTCGAACCCGGCCCCGGCCAAACTTCAACAAAAAAAATAGCTGGGTGTTGTGGCAGGTGCCTGTAGTTCAAGCCATTCAGGAGGCTGAGGCAAGAGAATCACCTAAGCCCAGGAGTTGGAGGTTGCTGTGAGCTGTGACACCACAGTGATCTACAGAAGGCGATAAAGTGAGACTCTGCCTCAAAAAGAAAAAGAAAAAAAGACTTCTGTTGCTTTTCAAGATTATACTTAGCGTTGATAATGTGATTGTGAAGCTAGTAAAGATAACTCTTACCCAGTCCCTTCATTGTAACTGAAGGGCTTTATTTAAAAATAAATACTTTTTAAGACTTAACATTTCTGTATACTTTTATTGATTTATACAAGTATGACTACATGTGTATGTAATATGTATTCTACACATATAATAGTAAATATGTATGGATTATTGTGGTATTTATATGTAATAGTGTATATTCGTATTTGCAGTAAGGGTATTTGGCTAAGTATTTTTTTTTTTGGCTAAGTATTTAGTCAGGAGATCTGAACTCTCATCCTAGCTTTTCCTTGTACTAGAACTATGGTTTTGAACAGGTCTTAGTTTCCTCCTATCTGAGATGAGAATGTTGGGTGACTACTTTCAAAGATTTCTTTTGGCCCTGACGTTTGTTTCAATACTAGGTAGGTCCTCTGGTCAAGCAGTGACCAGAAGCTGTCTAGGATCAGCCCCAGTCTCTTTTCTTTTGCAGAGTCTCCAGGTGCTAGAGCAGAGTTCCCAGGTGCTAGAGCAGAGTTGTCTGCATAGTAGAGGCTCAGAAATATTTTAGCTGGCGTTTCTATTTAGAAAAGAAGAAAATGTTTGTCATGTTTTGTTGTTTGTTTATTTACCGAACATTCTGATTTCAGCTATCAAGTTTCTGAGCTTTTTTATCTTTTTTCTGGATAGGACTCCATCGAATTTGACTACAGCCAGGCTGACAGGTCCTTCACACAGTAAAGGCAGCCTTGGTGAAGAGAGAAATCCCAGTAGCAAGTATTACCGGTGAGAGAAAGAAAGATGTTTAATCTGAGAGCCAACCTGTAGTTAAGAAGATAGACATACTAGTGTTTGATAGTTACTGGAAGGAATATTTTTGAGTATAGTTGGATTATTATGAGATTTTTGTCATCAAATGCTGTATTTAAAAGGTTGAGGTGCTACAGTGCACCTATATCACCTCATAGACAATGGTGAAGCATTGTCAGGTAGTGTTTAATGTTAGTTACCAACAAAATGTGGACTTAACGATACTAATAGGTTTTGTGTTCATAGTAGGATTTGTATAATTGTAAAATATGAGAATCTTAGAATTATCAGCAACTGTAAGTGAATTTTTATTTTCCCTAAAATAAAGTGTAGTACAACAATTAAGTTAAAAGAAAATTGCAAGTAGCCCACTCTAGCCTTGCAACGGCCACTCCCTTTTTACTGAAAGAAAAAATTATTTTCTTGGCTAAGATTGATTATGAGAAACATGAAGTACAGAGGTAAAATGAGGAGTCAGTTGAATGGAAATTGTTTTACCTTGATATTAATGCTTTTTAATAGTTCCTATTTCCTGTAAAGTAGCATAACTTTTAAAACATCCTTCCATTTCTTCTAATTGCTTACTTTTCTTTGTAGTAATAAAAGAGCAGTCCAAGGAGGTCGTTTATCAGCAATTACCATGGCACTTCAGTATGGCTCAGAAAGTGAAGAGGATGCTGCTTTAGCTGGTAGGCATTAGGTCGTGACTAGTTAGATGCCTTCTTAACGGGTTCTTTGGCTAAGGAAAATTACAGTGACTTTGGTCCAGCGTAGACTTTGTTGAGTTTTAGAATACATACTACATTATTTTGTTGCAATTCATTACACTCTGTTTAGCAAATTTATCAAAAGCTTATTGCTTTATTTTATGTTAAAGCTCTTATCTGGATAGATAAATACTTCTGGAAAAATAAGGCTAAGGCAAGGCAACACCCCATCTCTACTAAAAAGAAAAAGAAAAAATAGTCGGGCATTGTAGCAGGCACCTATAGTCCCACCCACATGGCAGGCTGAGGCAAGAGGATTGCGTAGGCCCAAAAGTTTGAGGTTACTGAACTATGATGTCATAGCACTCTACCCAGGGTGATAAAGTGAGATTCTGTCTCAGAAAAAAAGAAAAAAAATACAAAAGCAAAACCTATAATGATAAATAGTACTGGTGAAACCATTAGGAAATCTCAAAGAAAAATTGATACTGTGTCAGATCTTCAAGCTATTGGCTTATATTTTCAGTAGGCTCTAATTTCTTCTTGGCTATAGCTTATGATTTAAAGGCAAATACAAATTATAATCAGAACAGTGTGGTGAATCATTTAAACAAGGCTGATAAAGGGTACTGGGCATTAGAAATCAATACAGAGAAATAAATAGATAAAAGATAGTAGTAGGGGTGTAATTGATTCATTGTCATTCTTTTTTTTTTTTGAGACAGAGCCTCAAGCTGTCACCCTGGAGAGAATGCTGTGGCATCACAGCTCACAGCAACCTCCGATTCCTGGGCTCAAGCGAGTCTCTTGCCTCTGCCTCCCAAGTAGCTGGGACTACAGGTGCCCACCACAATGCCCAGCCATTTTTTGGTTGCAGCTGTCGTTGTTTGGCTGGCCCAGGCTGGATTCGAACCCACCAGCTCAGGTGTACGTGGCTGGTGCCTTAGCCCGTTGAGCCACTGGCGCGGAGCCATGCCTGGCTATTTTTTTTTGTTGCAGTCATTGTTTAGCTGGCCAGGGCTGGTTTCGAATCCGCCAGCCTGGGTGCATGTGGCTGGCACTGTAATCACGGTGCTGTGAGCGCTGAGCCAGTGGAAATGTTTATTTCAGAGAAGTTCGTTATGTGTTCTGAGATAGATGCCATCTGTCCTGACTTCCAGGTCTTTGAAAGAAATAGCTCCACCTTGGATTTCCAGGGAAATCAATTTCCAGCAAATTCTGAGTGTGGAGAGCACATTTTATTGTGTTTACTTGGACACTCAGATATCCTGGAAGGTCACCTTTTGGTTCCCTTTTCTCCTCTAGGCGAAGGCTGCTGGTGATGATGAGGCCATGTTCATAGATGAAAACTTCTGTACTGCCCTGGAATATGGGCTGCCCCCCACAGCTGGCTGGGGTATGGGGATCGACCGCGTCACCATGTTTCTCACAGATTCCAACAACATCAAGGTACATCGCTACGTCCTCAGCACACGCTGCCCTGAAGAAGCCCCATTGTGTCAGAGGAAGGGCATGGTGGGCCTAGAGAATAAAATAAGGGGAGGGTTTTGGGCTGCAAGAGGAACAGGGCCACGCCCCAGGGGTAGGGTCGGAGCATCTGACCTTACAGGATTTGGAGGGTTTTTTGACCTGAGGCACAAAGAATGCTAAATGTTTTTCTTCCGGATCCAGGGAAGTGCTAAGCCCTCTACCTGCATTATCTCATTTCACTTAAATCAGCCTTAGGAGGAGTGAAAGTTGTTGTTATCCCTTATTTATAGATGAGGAAGTCCAATTTCAATACAACCTGTATTTTTTGTTTGTTTGTTTGTTTTTGCAGTTTTTGGCTGGGGCTGGGTTTGAACCCGCCACCTCCAGCATATGGGGCCAACTGTTGAGCCACACGTGCCGCCCAACAACCTGTGTTTTTCAACCTTTTGACATGGTGCTCTAGGCAGTGGTGCTGTATAATCTTTTTCCCATCCTATATAACTGAGAGGGACTAGTTTAAATAAAAGAATATATGGGTATATATTTTTTCATGTGGGGTGTAAGATCTCTTGGTTTGGATAATAATAATAGAAGCAAAAGGATTGTGTGGATGGCTGTGAAAAAAGGAGTTCAGAGTGCTTCTTAGCTTCACAGTATATTCTTACCTCCCGTAGGAAGTACTTTTGTTTCCTGCCATGAAACCTGAAGACAAGAAGGATAGTACAGCAGTCACTGACAAACCAGAAAGCACCACGGTTGGCACTTCTGTCTAGAAAATGATAATCGCAAGTCATATGAACAAGCATCTGTGCATTTCTGCAAAAGATGAAGGTTTTCAAGAGAATTCTTATGTTGTCGTCCACTTGACTACCACATATCAGTCTCCAGAAAAGAAAAGAGGAAATCAAGTATTTCTTTTTATTCCTTGTTACCAAATAAACCATTTGTCTCTGTACCTTTGGAATGTCAACTTTTTCCCCAGATTGGTGGCCTAACGAATGTTAGGATTTTACCATCATCCAAGAAATTTATACAGTTGTCTGTTCTTCATAGTTGTAATGGATTGGGGACAAAGTAAGGAACAAAAACCAAGCTCTTGCTTTCTTAGAACTTACATTTTTTCTTTGGGGTGAGGATGAGAAACAGGCAAACAAGAAACAAGTAAACACAAATTCTTTCCATGGCGGACTACTCAGAAGAAAAATGGAGCAGGGTAAGGGGACGGGTACTGTTTTAAATATGCTACTCAGGAAGACATACTGGGTAGTATTTGGATAGGGATCCTGGAGATAGTAATCTGGAGAGATCTGTGGGAAAGGATCCGATAGAGTAAAGGATCAAATTTGTAAGGAGTGAGGGAGTCCAGTATGACCAGAGAGGAGTGAAGATCAGTGAGAGACCAGATCATGCAGGCCCCTGAGAGCCACCCAGAGGGAGACCTGAAAGCCACTGGAGACTTTGAGCAAATAAGTGATTTTTCTTTTTTCCTTTCCTTGAGACAGAGTCTGTGTTGCCCAGTTGCCCAGGCTAGAGTGCTACGACATCAGCCTAGCTCATAGCAACTTCAAATTCCTAGGCTCAAGTGATCCTTCTGCCTAAGCCTCCTGAGTAGCTGGGATTACAGGCACCTACCACAACATGGGCTAATTTTTCTATTACTTAACCCAGGTCTTATTTTTGCTCAGGCTGGTGAGCTCAAGGGATCCTCCTGCTTCAGCCTACACGAGTGTTAGGATTATGGGTGTGAGTCATGGTGCCTGGTCTTAGACGAGTATTTTTCTTTTTCTTTTTTCTTTTTTGAGACAGAGCCTCAAGCTGTCACCCTGGATGGAATGCAACCTCCAGTTCCTGGGCTCAAGTGAGTCTCCTGCCTCTGCCTCCCAAGTAGCTGGGACTACAGGCGCCCGCCACAATGCCCGGCCATTTTTTGGTTGCAGCCGTCATTGTTGCTTGGCGGGCCCAGGCTGGATTCAAACCTGCCAGCTCAAGTGTACATGGCTGGCGCCGAGCCATTAGACGAGCATTTTTCAAGGATTATACTAGTTCACCTGTGAAGGTCAAGTGTGAAGTGGAGACCAGTTGGGCTGGTCAGAGAGGCCATGGGCAGTGGAGAGATGAGGGCTTGGACTTGAGTGGTAGCAGTGGAAATGGTTATAACTGGCTGGAGTTTGCCCATGTTCCTAAGCACAACAGAACTCGTTAATGGAATGTGGGTTTTGAGAAAAAGATTCAAGGATTTGAGCCAGAACAACTGGGGGAAAAAATGCCATTTACTGAGAGTAGGAAAAACAGGAAGTACAGATTTGAGAGGGAAGGTTGAAAATTTGGTTTTGGACGTACTAAATTTGACGTTCCTGTTCAACAGCCAGATGGAAATACCTTAGTAGAATTAAACAGTGAGTCTGAAGTTTGCTCATTATCAGGTCAATTCAGTGGGGCTAAGAATGTGACAAGAGTGGCGGAGGGCCTGCTGTTAAAGTGGAGCTTTTACTCCCAGACACAGGAAGACAACTGGAAAGACTTTGTTTCAGAGTTAGAGGACAAAAGATTTGTCTTTTGCACCTCAGGAGAATATCTGCAAGCGTCCTAGTTTGGCAGCTGCCAGTGTCCTTTCACAGAGCAGGTTTTTGCTTCCTAAGATAGTAAAACAATCTTCAGTATGCCTAAGCCTAACTAAATTTCAGGAAGTACTGAGCATCCCTACCCTTGCTTAAACAGTAGTTGACCAAGTGGTATTTTGGAAGAAAAACTTCTGTTATGGTAAACTCTCAGCAAGGTGCTGTTAACTAAAATGGAGGCAATCATGCCACCAAGGGAGAGGGTGAAAGGTCAACACCAGATAAGGACTGGACTTTAGGCAACTCTGTCAATGCAGACCACTGGAAAAGCCTACAAGAATTGATGAGTCATGAATGATTTTAGTCATGTTTAGTAGAAGGTTGGAGGCAGAAGCCAGCTCTCTAACCTTTGGGAGGCTAGAAACAGGAGCTGCAGCAATGGTAGGCAACTTGTATGTGGGGGTTGGCAGGGACTATGATGAATAGTAAGTGAGCTAGAAGGGACAAAAGGATCATAAAGTCCTCATTACCCCCTCAAACAGATGAAAGCTCACAGTTTGCTAACCAGAAATAGGCATATTCCCAAGCTTCATCAAACTTCCAGACTTGTAAAGAAAACAGATATTTAATAAATCATCCCCAAAATAGTATTAAATGTCAGCTCTGGTAAATTCTTCAAAGGAGGGGTCTATGGGGCATTGAGAAACTATAATGGACTGACTTAAGATGTCTCTGAGAACATTAGATCTAGAAAGGAGAGGGGAAAGCTTTCCATGATGTGGTGACAAAAAGGCCCAGTGGTAGGAAGGGGAATGGAGGCCAGTGACACTGGACAGAGAATACAAACCCAAAGCAACATGGTGCAAAGTCAGGCAGGAAGGGAGGTGGTGCAAGGTGGTGCAGTGTGAGCCCCACTATGAGATATTGTATGTATTTTAGGAGTATTGGGAAGCCATTGAAGTATTTAACACTAATTATAATGAGAGTTGCATGTAACTCACACTAGTTTTGAGCCTGGGGCCGTGTGGAGCATATATAACTAACACATCTCTACCTTGGGAGCCTCGTGGTGAGCAGCCAAGAGACATTGCCATGCTGTAAGAGTATATGCTGCATGATTTAGGTGGTCTCAGCGAAACCTTACAAAAAATTTATCATTAACTCAAAGGATCATTTTGTTTTTTAAGCTTTTTTTTCTATTTTTGTAAAAGAAAGTAGTTTGGTTTTTAGGGTGGCAGTCAATGTGTTAAGCAATGGGGTGACATTACATTTGTAGTTGAAAAGATTAGTCTGGCAGCTATGTGGAAAATGGAGTTAGGACAAAAAAAGTAAAAGTTGAGAGATTAGCAATCCAAGAGGGAGCTGACAGTGAGTGGCTTGGACTAGGTTATTGCTGTGAAAGTGAACAAAAGGGGATGGATTCAACAGCAAATAAGGTCAACTGGACTTGGTAAGGGGTTGATTCCTGGGGATTAAGGGGAGGGAAGTATTAATAACATGGAGGGTGACTCACTTTTTAGTTTGTGACAAGATGTGTGCTAATACCAATCCCTGAGATGAAGACCCCTAGAAGGTGATCCCCACCCCACTGTCACCAACACGTGTTTCTTCAAAGACAGAAGTGGGAGTCAGTTGCAGATTAATGTTAGAGAGGAATGTGGAGCAGGGTCCTTAGCCTTGAAGGACAGCTGTGTCCCTTTTCCTTGGAACTAGAGGGAAGGAGGAGGTTGAGTAATTGCACTGCTGTCACTAACTTTTGAGAGGTAACAGGATGAAAAGTGAATACTCTCATTTTCAGCAATTGAGGCATACAGTTGCTAAGAAACTATTCAGGTAGTTACATTACCTATTGCTGACAATCCGAAGGCTTTAGACCTGAGTAGTCCACTACAGTAGCCACTAGCCACATATGGCTGTTGAGCATTTGAAATGTGGCTGGTCCAAATAAAGAAGTATATGTTAAAACAGAAGGTAAAATATCTCAATTTTAAAAAGTTAACTACACATTGAAACGTTACTATTTTGGAAATAAAGATTATATATAACATGATCAGAATTAATTTTGGCGGTTTTGACTTTTTAAAAGTAGCAACTAGAAAATTGTAAATTATATACAGGTATACGGTTCGAATAATATTTATACTGGACAGCTGGACAAGGCTGTTTTGGACAGAAATTCAGAGTAGGGTTTGAAGCCGTACATAATCCGGCAGGCCGTTCCCGTCTAGCGGCTTCTAGCACGCCGCCCCAGGCTGAGCCACTGCGGTACGACGGCCGGGCTCCGCGCCAGGAGGACTACAAGGACCGGTGTGCACTGCGCGGCCTGGGGCGGGACCTGGGAGAACAGTCGCTGTGTGACGTCACGTCCGCTCGCAACCGGGCGCCTTGTGGAGTTGGGAGTGGAGCGCCGCGAGGTGTGAGGGTACAGCAACCTGGGGCCGCTGGGTCAGGTGCCTCGGGTCTGACTTTGCAGAGTCAGTTTTATGTGGGAAGAGGTTGTCAGGACCGTGTCTTGCCAGACGCGTGGCACTTTGGAAAGTGCCGCTCCCGGCCAGGAAAAGTCAACAACCTCCGCTTGAACAGCTCTTGCCGCGGGCGAGCACGGGGTGGCGGCTTTGCAGCCGCAGGCCTCGTGCCCTCAGGCGTCAGGCGCTCGCGTCGTCCCTATCCCACGACCTCGGTGCCTCGCCTGGCCCCGCCGGGCCTGTAATTGGCGGAGCAGGACTTCAGCCGCGAAGGGGCACTGGCTCTGGAAGTATTTTGACAGAGGACCAAAGGAAGTAGGCTTTCTCTTTGCTCCTCCCAGCATCGCTAAAGCCTTTTCTCCTTCGACAGCTTTTCTTTGAAAAGAAAGTGGGTTCTTCAGCTTGTTGCAACTGATGTAATATGCAGTCTTGTGGGCACAAAGATGCCTGTTGAACTGTTATTATTTCATATGAAGAAGATCTGCACAAGTTTTTCAAGATCTAGAAGGAGGCGAAGGTTTGAACTGTAATGGACCCAGTGTATCAAGACATTTAATTCATTTCAACAACAGTGCTTGCTCAAGTGAAATAAGAGACGGTGTCGTTCTGGGCTGCCTCGTCTTACAGAGTCATCGTTTCTTCTGGCAAGTTTTACCCTCCTTAGCAATTACAGTTTGTGATATGCACTTCAGGTTTAATTTCAGGTTGATGACGGTATCTGCCTTCATAAAATATGCCTTGTGTGTGCCTCAAGGAATGACAGGCGAATCCCTTCCAAACAAAGATTCTGGGATCTTCCGGGCTTTACTTTGTTCCAAGTGATGCAAGATTTCTACTGGTTCTCTGAATTTAAAATCACAGTTTCTGTCCGTTCTGGCCAGTTTTTTTGTCTTAAATCACTATAGCCAGGTTTACCATTACCATTTGCTACACTAGTTAAGCCTGCACATTAGAATGCAGAGGGCTAGATATTGTAGAAATATCTTTCAGCAGCTACATGTATTGGGGCTCTGGAAAACCTTTTTTGTTGTTTTTTGGTTTTGTCTTGTAATGCTTGGCTATGTCTGTCACCAAAGGATCTCATCTACTTAAACAGCTTTGCATATAATTGAGTCCAAATGAGATCAGAATATATCTATTGAGCATTGATAGAACCAAGAATAGAGAGTTTCCAGCAGTGTATCTTCGGTCCTCTTTCAGGTCTGGTTATTAATAGTTTTTTATTCATGGCTTTGTATGCTCATTCCAATCCTTCCCCCTCCTTGTGCTTCACAGCCCCCACCTCCAAGTAGCTCAAAGCACATTGACCAGGAAAATCCTCAAATCTAATTTTTTGGAATAAATCAGTTGGCATTAATTATGCTCAAGATTGTAGCAATTGCTTTTTATAAATCTTTATTTAATCCTCACAATAACCCATTGGTTATATACTATTATTGTCTCTGTTTTAACAGTTTAGGAAACCGAGACACAGAAAGGTTAAGTCATCTATCCAGTATCACAATTTGTGGCATAGCCAAAATTAGAACCCAGCAAGAGTGAATGCAAAACCCACACACTTAAGCACAACTCCTGTGGGAGAACACTTGACTGGTAAGAAATCTCCCAGTGGGGATTTACTGGAGGGAAGTAGAGAACTATTCTGCTTTGGGGGAAAGGAGAGAAAATAAAATGCCTGAAAAAGGACAGAAAAGAACATCTGTTCAGAAATATAAACCCTGTTTGGTGAGGCTCTGTAGTACTTTGTATACTATTTCTGAGTGAAAATTAGTATAGTGAGGATATTTCCTTCTCATATGCTTTTATGTTGCGTGGCAGCTTCAGATTTTCCACTCCCACTGATTCATTTGACTAGCCTTTAAAAAAATAATTAAAACAAAAAAGATATATCTAGGCTGGGCTCAGTGGCTCCTGCCTGTAATTCTAACACTCTGGGAGGCCAAGATGGGAAGATCATTTAAAGTCATAAGTTTCAGATCAGCCAGAGCAAAGAACAGTACTCTGTGTCTGCTAAAAAACAGAAAAATTAGCCGGGTGCAGTGGCATATGCCCATAGTTCTAGCCACTTAGGAGGCTGAGGCAGGAGATTGCTTGCGCCTCAAGAGTTTGAGGTGGCGATGAGCTATCATGACACCCTTCACTCTGAGTGACAGAGTAGGAAGCTTTCTTAAAAAAATAGAGGCTCAGCGCCTGTAGCTCAAGTAGCTAAGGCATCAACCACATACACCAGAGCAGGCGGGTTTGAATCCAGTCTGGGCCTGCCAAACAACAATGATAATTACCAAAAAGTAGTTGTGGCGGAGATCTGTAGTCCCAGCTACTTGGGAGGCTGAGGCAGGAGAATCCTTTGAGCCCAGGAGTTGGAGGTTGCTATGAGCTGTGATGCCAGAGCACTCTACCCAGGGTGACAGCTTGAGGCTCTGTCTCAAATAAATAAATAATAAAAATTAAAAAATAAAATATGTCATATGTCTAACATTTTCTAAACAACTTCTAGAAAATAGGGTGTCTTCTGGGGTTGGTCGACTGCTGAGCCTCTATTTCTTTGGTCTTTTATTAAAGATGAAAAGGAGGCAGGGAAGTAGTAGAAAATGATCTACTGGAGTTCCTGATAGAGGAACATCAGTTCAAACTACACTGGAAAGACTTTTTTTTGAGCAATCTCCAATTCCTGGGCTCAAGCGAGTCTCTTGCCTCCACCTCCCAAGTAGCTGGGACTATAGGCATCCACTACAACGCCCAGCCATTTTTTGGTTGCAGCCATCATTGTTGTTTGGCAGGCCCAGGCTGGATTCGAACCCGCCAGCTCAGGTGTACGTGACTGGCGTCTTAGCCGCTTGGGCCACAGGCGCTGAGTCTACACTGGAAAGACCTTTAAAGCACTGGTATGAGGCTGTAGCATTGTGCCCTGGCTTCCTCTCTGCACTTCTCATGATTGTGGTTTTTGATCAGGTCCTCAACACCAGCTCAGACCATGTGGACCGCAAATGAGATTGCTCAACTGTGCTATGAGCACTATGGGATCAGGCTGCCTAAACAGGGGAAACCGGAGCCAAACCGTGAGTGGACATTATTGGCAGCTGTGGTAAAGATACACTCTCCAGCTGTCCAGGCCTGTGACACTCCCGATAAGCTAGTGCAAGGTGAGACTTTTTCTCCTTGGAGCACTCCTTCTCCCTGTTGAAGATGGAAGAGTTATACACTGCTCTGCTGTGCAGGGACAGTCATGGCTAGGATGTAAACTGAGATGTTAGGCACCGGGTAGTGTAGTAGTGTTTCTGGTGGTGGGAGAACTCTGTGCTGGAACCACAGCCCTCTATTGAGTAGGCCTGTGGAAATCCTCTGGAGGACATGCAGACAGATTTAACCTCAGCACTGGGGAACATTCAGCCTCTTAAGAGCCCACTTAATGATTTTGTTTATTTTCCCCCAGTAACAAAGGAAGTTGTCTCGATGGGAACTGGAACAAAATGCATAGGCCAGTCCAAAATGAGGAAGAGCGGTAAGCATGGCTGGAGGGGTCTAAGCAAAGATTTAGCTTTGGAAATCAGTATCCATGTTAACCTTCACTCTCCTTGTCAGGGAAAAGGGGCCATATCAGTAGAGGCGCCTCACCTTTCAGTTTCTACTGACTGTTGCTCCACTTAGACAGTACTCATTTACAACATGATTTTTCTTTTTGTTTCAAGATGGGGTCCCACTCTGGCCCAGGCACAGTCATAGCTCATTGCAGCCTCAAACCCCTGAGTTCAAGTGATCCTCCTGCCTCAGCTTCCCTAGTTGCTAGAATTTTAGGCTAGAGCCATAATGCCTTGCTCAGAACATCTTTCTGAGTAAACTAAAAGCTAGCCAGTATTTTCATCCTCTTAACCACACCCGTTCCCTGGGCTTAACTATTCCATATTAGGTCTGGAAGGCTCTGGGCTCTAAAGCAAGTAGAGGATGCAGCTTGAGTGGCTTCTGAAGCCCCAGAAAGCAATCTTAAATTAAATGGTGCTTTTGAGGCAGACAAGGCAGCTCACACCTATAATCCTAGCACTATTGGAGGCCAGGGTAGGTGGATTGCTTGAACTCAGGAGTTAAAGACCAGCATGAGCAAGAGCGAGACCCTGTGTCTGCTAAAAAAAAAAATAATAACTCGGTGCTGTGGTGGGCATCCGTAGTCCCAGCTACTCAGAAGGCTGAGGCAAGAGGATTGCTTCAGCCCAAGAGTTTGAGGTTGGCATGAGCTAAGATGCCATACCACTCTACGTAGGGCAACACAGTAAGACTCTGTCTCAAAAGAAAAAAAAGAAAGAAAGAAAAGAAAAAGTGCTTTTGGCACCAACTAGAATATGGGAATCCCTTAGAGATTTGAGACCTTTACCTTCTGCTCCCAGTTAGCAGGTTCCTCTCTGAGTTTGCATCCCCTATTCTTCCTGTTTTGCCTCCTGTATATGAGGAAGTATTTCTAGGACCAGTATGGATGGAATTGTATCACCATAAGCACAAGTGTGATATCAGGGTACAACAGATCTGGACTCCTGTCCTCTGCATAAAGACTTTTCTATAAATCAGTGGTTCTCAACTTGAGGCAATTTTGTACCCCAGAGGACATTTGGCAATACCTGGAAACATTTTTAGTTGTCACAACTGAGAGATGGGTCCTACTGGTATCTCAGGAGTATAGATCAGGAATGCTGGTAAGCAGTCTACAATCTATAGGATAGATCCCCACACAATAAAGGACATTGTGGCCTAAAATGTCTACAGTACTGAGTTGAGAAACCTTACTATAAATGCATTGTCATTAGTGATTGTGATACTTTCTGACAAAGCTCTGGAGCTGCATGCCCATCCTGGGAGCTGGGGGGACTGCTGTGTTTTTAAGGAACTATGGCCTCTCCACCATCTGTATGTCTTCATCCGGTGTCCTGTCTTTGCCACAGGAGACGTCCTCAATGATAGCCATGCTGAAGTCATAGCCAGGAGGAGTTTCCAAAGGTAAGCCACATCCCCTGAGAGTCTGATTCAGCAGGTCTGCAGTGGGGGCCCCAGAATTTGCATTTCTAATTATGTCAGTCTGTAAGCTATACTCTGAATAGCCCTGTGGTCTAGATTATTGATTCTCAAACTTGAGTATGCATCAGAATCACCTAGAGGAATTGTTATAACCCAGATTGCTGACCCTACCCCTAGAGATTCTGATTTAGCAGGGCCCTGAGAAGTTAGAATTCTGACAAATTCCCAGGTGATGCTGTTGCTGCTGCTGCTGCTGGGACCACACTTTGAGGGTCACTGGGAATTTTGAATTCCCAAAATTCCAAATCACTACTAATCCCATTAGTCTATAGTAACTTTCCTTAGTAATCACCCCAGTCTCTCTCTTCACCACAGAGATTGGTTGTTCATTCTGATAAGCCCTTGGAACCCTCAGGTACCTTCTCCATCAGCTACAATTGGCAGCCACCCTGAAAGAGGACAGTATCTTTGTCCCAGGAACACAGAGAGGAATGTGGAAACTCAGACCAGACCTTCTCTTTGTGTTTTTCTCCAGCCATACACCCTGTAAGTACGCTCAAACCTTTGGAATAACATTGAGTGAACTACTTCCTTATGTTTGTCTTATCTATAGATAAGTTTCTCAGAGAAGCTCTTCTGGTTGAAGTGTAGCTAGAACAATTGATAGTGATGTTTTATGGACAGGCCAGTGTACCTAATCACTTACCTACTAAAGGAAAAGCAGATGGTAGAGGTGCTTATTCAGGTCTTAGAATCAGGATTAGGAAGTTCAAGGCTCAAAACCCACAAGGTGTGAAGCCAGCAATGGGGCTTAGAAGTCCAAAGTCCTACTATAGTAACTTACCCTAAAATATATTCTTTCATTCATTAATATATTTTCAACTACTTGTCAGGCACAATATGATGTACTGAGTACATATCAGCAATAAGACTAGCACATTGCTTACTCTAGAAGATAGAATCTTCTAGAGTAAATTTTGATGAGTTATAAGTAGATTGTTAGGTGCTATGATTGCCTAAAGCAGGAAGACCAGACCTAGCCTAAGGGGTCATTTCTAGTGTCTGTTTCCATTTCTTGAAAATTAAAAACAATTCCTACCTTTTGTAGACAACACAAATGGCAGCAAAATTTCCTTACCCTAAAAGCTTTGAAATGAGGACATCAGATTTTCCTATGATTATTAAACTTTAACATATGCAATTAGGGAAGAGATAGGTAATCACTATAAAGAAATAGCTGTCAGGGTTTGATTGTAACTCATATTAAAAATATTAATACAGGTTAAGAAAGAGAGAATATAGGAAAAGAGTTGGTTAAGAGTTGAAGACCAGGCCAGGCGCAGTGGCTCACACCTATAATCCCAGCCTCTGGGAGGCTGAGGTGGGCAGATTGCTGGAGCTCAGGAGTTCAAGACTAGCCTGAGCAAGAAAGAATGAGACCTCATTTCTACTAAAAATAGAAAAGCTAGCTGGGTATTGTGGTGGGTACCTGTAGTCCCATCTACTTGGGAGGCTGAGGCAAGAGGATCACTGAAGCCCAAGAGTTTGAGGTTGCTGTGAGGTATTATGACACCACAGCACTCTACCCAGAGCACATAGTGAGACTCTGTCTCAAAAAAAAAAAGTTGAAGACCAGAAAAATGACAGGTAGGCAGGGCTCTTCAATGCTGTATTCTTAGCAGTGCTACCCTGGTCCAAGGGCCAGGGATGGTTCCTAAGTAGTGCTCTCAGATTGTAATGTGCACATGAATGAGGAGCTTGTTAAAATGCAGATTCAGATTCACTAGGTCTGGAGTGGGGCCTGCATTTCTAACCAACTGCCAGGGCATGCCACAGGTGCTGGTCTATGGACCACACTGTGAGTGGCAAAGTCTGGTCTGTGGACTCACCTTTGAGTAGCTAGGGCCCAGGTGATCCCAGTGGCAGGCGCTGCCTTATTGTGGAGACAGGTGCATCCACGGAGTCAGTCTAACCTAGTCAATCTCCATAAATCAGTGGGCCACAGGTGGGTGCTGACCAGTCTAACCTAGTCAATCTCCATAAATCAGTGGGCCACAGGTGGGTGTGGACTAGTCCACAAAGCAGAAAAATCAATGCAGTGGCTCATGCCTGTAATCCCAGCACTCTGGGAGGCCGAGGCAGGTGGATTGCTTGAGCCAAAAGTTCAAATCCAGCCTGAACAAAAAAACGAGACCTTCATCTCTACGAAAAAAATAGTAAAACTGAGGCAAGAGGATCACTTGGGCCCAAGAGTTGGAGGTTGCTGTGAGCTATGATGCCAGGGCATTCTACCCCAGGGTGACAGCTTGAGACTGTCTCAAAAAAAGAAAAAAAAAAAAAAAAAAGAAAGAAAGAAAGAAAAGAAAAATCAAGACTGTAGTGAGTTTTTCAAAACTAATTTCTTTCAAAGTAAAGGTTATGAGTTTTTTTTTAATTTCAGATGAATATGAGGGTTAAAAATCATTAGGTTATATGTATAATTTAAACATGAAAGGTTAAAGTCAGAGTTGTAGCTATGTCCTACACTCAGGGAGCATGTCATATATTGGTATTGTACCCGTGAAATTTTTTTTGTATTGATTTATTTATTTTTTGCAGTTTTTGGCCGGGGGTAGGTTTGAACCCACCACCTCCAACATATGGGGTTGGCTCCCTACTCCTTTGAGCCAGAGGCATCGCCCAATTTTTATTTTTCTTTTCATGATGGTAATTTGGATTTTTTTTTTTTTTTTTTTTTTTTTTTAGAGACAGAGCCTCAAGCTGTCACCCTGGATAGAGTGCCGTGGCCTCACAGCTCATGACAACCTCCAATTCCTGGGCTCAAGCGAGTCTCCTGCCTCCACCTCCCAAGTGGCTGGGACTACAGGCGCCCGCCACAACGCCCG
>CAUYON010096573.1:0-39615 GCA_963573935.1 Arctocebus calabarensis
AATGCAGTCAGTCTGGATTGTGGATGAGTTGGAGTTCTAGACTTCCAATCCTGGGCAGGGGGTGAACTGAAGTATCAAGGTGGCAAGGAAAACATTTATAACACCAATCACATTAATAGCAAATGGGCTAATACATTCGTAGAACGACTACCAGCCTAAGCCCACAGATGCGCCCACAGTCAGAAACATCGACATACAAACAAAACATAACAAACAAACAGCCAATCATAGAACAACAGCTAAGAAGAAAAAAAAAAAGAATTCTACAATAAAAATGCTTCTTATAAAATGCTTGAGAATAGCGAAGAAGAAAAGGCTCTAGCAAATATGATATAAGCACTCTTAAAAGCTATAAGAAGGGAGGGAGAGGAGGGGGAGAGAGAACAAAGAAATTAACATGGGAGAAGAAGAAGAATGTTCAGTTGAGAATAGGAGGTAATAAAAATAACCTAAGAAAAGAAAGTGAAGAATTATTTGTCAATAGCGCCTCCAAGAAAAGGATATTAAAAAAAAAATCTCAAAAATATCATTATTCTTATATGGATATAGAATTGTAGTCCAGCAACAATGCTCTGCTGTGAGAGGGGAGGTGGGAGCGGGGCTTGTGGCGACTGCGTGGGGGGGTGGGGTGGGGGGGAAGGGGCTCGTGGTAGCTGCAGATCTTGGGGCCACGGCGGTGTCAGCGGCAGTGGTGTCACTATTCACGGGGCGGTGGCACTGCAGCTCATGATAGCAGCAGCTTCAGTGGCTGCAATGCCACTGCAGGAGTGGCGGTTGCTATGGCCGAGGCTCAAAGCGACTCGCAGTGGCCGTGAAGGCTGGAGGGGAGGGCTCTTTGTGGGGCTGTTGGTGGGACCTTGAACTTCAGTTATTCTCCAGCTGAAGTGCCCGGGGGCCCTCTTCGCCAACTTCCACAGCTCAAAGTGTTTTTTCCGTACCTCTTAGGCTTCACTAGGGTCCCCGCCTAGTGTAATGTTGGCTGGTCACCCATTCTTTCTCTCTCTCATTGATCTGGGGAAAAGGCGCTTGCCATTTTGGACATTCCAATGTGTCAGTCCGGCAGAGTCCGGACCCCTCGGCTCACGGCAGGGCTGCCCGGGTCTCTGTGGTTCCTAGCAGCGCCCCTTTCTGATTGTCAAACTCTGAGTTCCACGCTTCAGTGGAATTTTCTCTGATTAGAGCTTGTGGGTTGGGAGCTGCTGTCCTCCCTGTGGGAGGGGCCGGCTGCCCCTCTGCTGGGCAGAGGGAAACGGTTTGCAACAGTTTCCACTGTTAAGAACTATATTTCAAACACGCCAATCCTCCCGATCTCTTCCTGTCCTCTCCTCCTGGAGTGGACAGGACCAGCTGCCTGTCCACTCCAATAGTTCACACGGGGGAAGATCCAGAGCTCCCTCCTGCTCACCTGCTGACCGGGGAGAGATGGGCTACGGGACCATTGCCATCTTCCAGCACTCCTCCTGATCATTATTTAAAATAAGGGGGAATGTGATCTTTGCTTTGAACCTTTATGTATAAAACTGTGATTTTGGAAACAGAAGAACAGATCAGTCTTGGGGAGGTTACTCTGACTGTCCTCCAGAATTGCTGGCCTTCTGACAAAGTTTGGTGGACCTATCCCGTCTCTGAATATTGGCTGATGGTGATAGGCAGCCGGACTTTGTTCCCTGACAGCAGCATCAGGATCACCCAAGAACTTAAAATGCGTGTTTTAAATGCATGTTTGTGGCCCCCACCCCAGACCTACTGGATTAGGGGAGAAGGTAAAGGCTGGTAAACTGCCAGTGAGAAGCCCTTCTTGGGAAACAGGGTCTTCTGGCTCCAGGTCAGGACCACACCTCTGTAGCCTTCTCATCTTTTCCATCCGTAATGAAGGTGTCAACTTTTTAATGATCTACCCCCTTTCTCCTTCTAGCCTTCTGCAGTCCCCCCCAACATGGTATGTTGAATTTGTAATGAAGTGGAAATAGAATCTTTTGTTTCTAGTTACCGGTTGCAGTGGGAGAAGGTGCCATCTCTTTTTCTCCAAGTTTAATGCCCTACTCAGCTGCCTTTAATTTTATCATCATAGCAGACAGGTAAAATAGCTCATTCACCCACCGCTAGCATTACCTTCAGAGTCCTGGCCTGCTAAGCTTGTGCTGTAAAGATGCTTTAGCTGTAAAGATGCTTTAGCTGATGCTCTTTTGTTTCTTTTCTTTTAAAGAGCCAAGTGAAGAGTAAACATGTTGTTTCTTCTTCTTTCCATTTAAGTAAATATCTTTCTTTTGTCTTCAAAAAGCTCCTCGCTTCAGTGGGTTTTTGCACTTACATTAATCCCATCAACTTTCTACTCATGCGTCTTTGGAAGAGACGTCAGAAAATAATCTCTCTGCCTCTTCCACTCTGCCTGAACCTCTCATCCAGCCAGCTAAAAGCCATTTCTGCTTTAAAGACCCAATCACCCTTTGGTAGCACACATGGTGGGAGAATGTTCGGTTGTTAAACGGTAATTGGTTAATTTGTATTACTCATGTTTCACTTCGTTCCCCTTGACAAAGAAAGCTTTATCCATGAACAGCACAGCCCCCTAGGACATCCTGTGCTGATGGAAATATTCTGTCTGCTCTGTCTGACATAATAGTCACAAGCCACATGTTGAGCAGTTGAACCATGGCTTGTCCAATCGAAGAACCAAATTGTAATCTTTAATTTTAATTCATTTAAATGTACACTTAAAAACACTGCTTGTGGCTGGGTAATGGCCACAGTTGTGAATAGTGCAGGCCTTTGGACAAGATCACTCCTGCTTAGAAGGGAATGACCCCTTGAGGTCTCTATGCAGAACCCCTGGACACCTGGGAAGGGCTTAGGCCTCTCCACCAGGGAAGTGGGGAGGGGATGGCTGGCTTCCCTAAAGGCTGCCCCAAGCTGCTCCATATCCCCTCTTCCACATCCCCCCTACTCTCAGGGACTCAGGGGACTCTATGGTTCATTTGGCTATGGAGCACCCACACATACCTGGAGGCAGTGTAGGGCCTGCAGAAGTGGACAGCCTGAGTTACAGGTGGGGAGCTCTAGGGCTGGCAGTCCCAATCCCCAGAATGATGAAATGTTTGAACTCCTTCCTTTGCTGCTTGGGGTGTGATTTTACAGAGTACAGGCCCATTAATGAACTGCAAAGGTGATCTGCCTTCCAGGCTTGAGATTCTGACCTAACCAGGGGAGCTGGTAACCAAAGCCAGGGTCTACCAGGAAAACACACACCATGTATTTCAAGCAATATGGTGGAAAAGCTTCAAGTGGAAATGGATGGCGAGGCAACCCAGAGACTGGGAGCAGCAGAGGGAAGAGGGTGTTAGCAAGGTGCAGGGGTTCACACCTGGCAGACACTGGATTTATGGGGCAGGTGTTTCTGTTGGGAGCTGGAGCCAGTTGGAAGAAGCATGTGTTGCCATAGGCTCTGCCTCACACAGAGAAGGAGGAGAAGAAATACCCTGGCTTCTCCTGCCTTCCAGTCTCCTACTAATGCCTCTCATTATTCCAGTCCAGCCAGAAGTCAGCTGACATAGAAGCCTGGGAAAGGCTGTCTCCAAGGTCTTCTTCCGTGATAGAGCAGAGCAAGGCAGGGGCTGGGATGGGTAGGTGGATGTATTTAAAATATGACCCTCTACTGCTCTTGTATCACAGAGATATAGACGACAAGAACCACGTGCCATTTCCACCTGCTGCTGACCCCAGTCTCCCTTCCCCAGACCCCCACTAAGTGTGCCCAGTTTCAGTTCAGAGTTCTGAGCTTCTAGGAGGGTCAGTGGCATTGATGAATAGACTTCTTAGAAAGGATACTGTATTATCCAATGTACTCAGTCCTACTATGAAACCAAGTTATAGTTTTCATATGAAATCTATAACCCAATTATAGCCCAAGAATATGGGGAAAGGGGATAGAGAGGGGAGGGGAGCGTGGAGGATGGGTGGCGGGAGGGTAATTGGTGGGACCACACCTACAGTGTATCTTAGAAGGGTACATGTGAAATTTACTAAATGTAGAATATAAATGTCTTAACACAATAACTGAGAAAATACTGTGAAGGCTATGTTAACCAGTTAGATGAAAATATTTCAAATTATAAAACCAGCACATTGTACCCCATGATTGCATTAATGTACACAGCTATGATTTAATGAAAAAGAAAGGATGCTGTAGAGTGGAGCCAAAAATTGGTGGTGCTGATAGTTAAGAATGGAATTACTTTTTCTCATTGTGGGAAAATATATAAAACATTTACTATTTTAACCATTTTTAAGTGCACAGTTCAGGGACGGTAAGTAAATTCTCATTGTTATCCAACCAGTCTCCATACCTATTTTCATCTTGCAAAACTGAAACTCTCTACCCATTAAACACCAACTCCCCATCCCCTCCTGCTCCCCGCCCCTGGCAACCCTAATTCTTCCCGACTATGAATTTGACTATTCTAGGAACCTCTGAACTGGGATTATTTTCGAAGTGACTACCAAAAATAAAGATTCTGTGATTGAATCTTTATAGTAGAATGGCCCTGAGATTTAAAACAAAACGGAACAGCATCTGGGTAGTTACTGTGGTTGGACTCCTCTCTTTGGGCACAGAGGGAAAGAAGGTGAGAAAAGCGCTCCTGCTGGGGAGCATCCCTCACCTGACATGCGCCCTAAGCCTTCACTCCCCTGGGAGCTAAGTCTGTTAGGCTGCTGCCTTTTCCACTGACGAGCACAGATGCCCCAGAGATGCCCTGAGTTATGTGAAGGGGGTTGGGGTCACGAGAAAAGGGGGTCTTGGTGTTAGGAATGAAGGGGTTTGACATAAAATCTGTGTTGGGGGACTGAGGAACTCTGGGGGGAGCCCTCCCAAGTAAACCTTGGGTCCCTATCTATTATAAAACAGGGCGAAGTAGACAAAAGCTGCTTGGCCGACATTAGCACTGATCAGGGAGGACGTGGGGAAGGTCCGATAGAATGTCTCCACCTTTGTTTTTGCAGAACTGCAGACCGTGAGCACACCCTCTGCCTCCAGCTTCGAGAGACCTTTGGATCTAGAGAATCTTTCCCATAATTATTCTTGCCACACCTCACACATTTTCTGTTGGAGGCCCGTTTTCTGATCATCTGCACACATACAACTCACATGCTATTCTTGTAATTCTCCAAGTCTCTCAAGCAAGAAGTGAGTCTTATGCTATAGATCAGGGCTCAGTTTCCCTTACAGTTATGGCCATGGTTTCTCTTGCCTCATTGGGGAGCAGCAACCCCATTTCCCTTTTTTTTTTTTTTTGTGAGAAAGAGCCTCAAGCTGTCACCCTGGATAGAGTGCTATGGCATCACAGCTCACAGCAACCTCCAACTCCTGGGCTCAAGTGAGGGTCCTGCCTCTGCCTCCCTAGTAGCTGGGATTACAGGCGCCTGCCACAATGCCCGGCTATTGTTTGTTGCAGCCGTCATTGTTTGGCTGGCCTGGGCTGGATTCGAACCCGCCAGTTCAGGTGTATGTGGCTGGTGCCTTAGCCCATTGAGCCACAGGTGTCAAGCCCCCATTTCCCTTTGGATACATCACTTTCCCCTACATCAATCACCCCTCTATACCTCACACCAAGTTTCCCTAAGATCAACATTTTACATCAGTACAATTAATCAATGAACCAATATTCATATATTATTATTAACTGAAACCCACACTTTATTCAGAGTTCCTTAGTTTTAACCTCATGTCCTTTTTCTCTTTCAGAATCCCATCCAGGTACCACACTACATTTAGTGGCCATGTCTCCTTAGTCTCCTTTTGGCTGTGACAGTTTCTCAGATTTTGTCATTTTTGATGGCCTTGACAGTTTTGAGGAGTGTTGGTTAGATATTTTAGAGAATGTATTTTAATTGTTTCTTTTTCTTATGATTTGACTGGGGATATAGGTTTTTGGGAAGAAGATCATGGAGGTAAATTACCATTGTCATCACATAGTATCAAGGGTACAAATCACTAACATGACTATCACTGTTGATGTTGACCTTGGTACGTGTCCTTTGTAAAGTTGCACTTTCCGCCCCTTTTCATACCATACTCTTTGGATAGAAGTCACTATGTACAGCTCACCCCAAATCTTCCTTGGGGGTGAAGAAGTTATTTTTATTTTATTTTTTTATTTGAATAGATTTAGGGAGTAGAGGTGATTTTTTTTTGGTTACACAGATGAATCGTATAGTGCCAGAATTCTAGTGCTGGTTCCTTCTCATTTAGGGCCTCTTCCTTCAGCTTAAAACAGATAGCTATGCAGTGCACCTGTCACCCCCCACTCAGAACTCTGCTGCTCAGGACAGAGAGGGAGAGATGCCCTGCCTCCCAGCTCATGAAAGGAGGCACCTGCCGTGCTGTTGCTGCCCATTGGGTCACTTGGACCTCAGAACCCCCGGGGGAGTGCCAGCAGTGGGGGAATAGGTTAGGTGACCTCCAGTTTCCAGGCCCCTGGATGGTGTGCTTAAATCCTGGAGAGGCCAGACTGAGTCCCCGCTAACAGACTTTCCCTCAGGCCTCCCTGAGTTCAGTTGCTGAGTTCAGGTGTGGGGTGATCTGCTCCAGAAGAGCACTCAGGAAGGAGAAGGGCAATTGTGCTGTGAGCCTGCAACATAAGCAGTGGGCCCCCTTGATGAGCTTAGCAGAGGTGCTAGCTGTGAGGTGCGCCAGCTGCTCACATCTCCCTCTCGCAGCAGTGGGGCTGATCTGTCCTTCTGGAGCACAGAAGTTCCGCAGTTCCTCGTTTTCACCCTGACCCAATTGCAGAAGAGGCGGTCAGGGCAGCTCCACGCACTATGTGCAGGGCTGCTAGCGGGCTGTGCGCTGTGGCTAACACGGTCTGGCGTGGGAGATGTGCTTGTGTCCAGAGCTTGACTCTGGGGAGAGCAGGCTCCTCCCTGAAGAGACTAGAAGCTCAGGGAGAGCACTGGGAGCTGCCAGCCCCCCTCCCTCCACAGAGGCAGTAGTTGTTGTCCTTGGGACACACTAAGGACTTGCTGTGGCTTTTCAGAGGAAAGGAGTAAAAGCCTCCAGGTCTGCGGAACTGGGGGTGCGATAGGCACTCTGTCAGAGGCAGGGAAGCTGCTCCCAAGGCCCTGGCTTCATCGTCCCCTGTGGAAGCCTCACCTGTCCTGAGCAGAAACAGCTGTGGCTGCCTAAGCAGCAGTGGGGAGCGGCGGGGAGGAAGAAGAGGACAAGGCCCCAAATGGTGGGGAGCGGGTCCCCTGGTCCCGTCTGGCATGTTGCACTCTCCTCCACGCTGGAAGCCATCCACCCCGAATGCTCCACAAAACCCTCGTTCCCTGGGCCTCGCTGTCCCCCGCCCCTGCCAAGGCTCTGGGGAGCATTGGCTGTGGATCCAGTGATTATAGGAACCTAGGGGTGGCAACGGTGCCTGACTCGTGAAGGTAAAAGCTCCCGGACAGCTTGGCAGCTGGGCACTGCCACAGTTGTGTGTGGGGAACACGAGTAAATCTTCCCACCCACTCCGTCCACTGGGCCTCTGAATCCTCAGCGTCGGTCTCTGTCGGCATCTTGCAGCTTCTTCCCAGCAGATCTCTGGGCAGTTCTGGCTGCCCTCCCTCAGTATTTCACTGGGACGACGCTTTTTACTCCTGAAACTTTTTCTTCTTTTTGGGATGATATCTCCGGTCAGCCTTCTTGCCCCCTCCCCTCCCAAATCTGCTCTTCATATATTATTTGGAATCCTTAGCAGAGGATTTTTCTCTTTTGTCTCGTTTATTTATTTATTCAATCATTTATTTAAATCATTATGGACTCGTGGATATCTATCTTGCTTTATTTATTTAAACTAGAAGTCTCCTTGTTAACTTTTCTTTTCTTGCCAGTGGAGCTGTGCAAGATAATGCTCTTAGATGGGTAGCTTAGGGAAAGGCAAATTGTGCAGGTGCAAGAGGCTTGGGCCGTCTCCTCCTTGAAACAAGATCTACAAAGCAGGCTTGGCGCCTGTAGCTCAAGGGGCTAAGGCGCCAGCCACATACACTAGAGCTGGTGGGTTCAAATCCAGTCTGGGCCCGCCAAACAGCGACAACTACAAACAAAAAATAGCTGGGTGTTGGGGCGGGCACCTGTAGTCCCAGCCACTCCAGAGGCTGAAGCAAGAGAATCGCTTAAGCCCAGGAGTTGGAGGTTGCTGTGAGCTGTGATGCCATGGCACACTACCCAGGGTGACAGCTTGAGGCTCTGTCTCAAAAAAAAAAAAAATCTATAAAGCAGCCTCTGTGCCCACTTATCTGCCACATGGGTGAAGAGAGAGCTGGGCCAGAGCTTTGGCTCAGTCTTGTCTGCCAGGGTGATCTTATGTCTAGTGGGATGGGCTTACTTGTAGTGAGACTGCCTTACTTCTACTAGGATGGCCTTACTTCTAGCGAGACAGCTTTAGGTCCACCAGGATGGCTTTACTTCTAGCAGGATGGCCTATGTTTAATAGGATGGTCTGACTTCTAGCAAGATGGCTTTCACAGAGGCTGGAAATGAGTGCTCCCAAGACCACAGCCCCGGGTCCCCTGCAGGCTGCCCATTCTGAGGAAGGAGCAGGAAGTAGATGAGAGCACATTACATCAGGGAGCTGGAAAGAAGCAGCTTTACCCTGCAGCTAACAAAGCTTTCAGAGCTCCTTATTTACATGGGTTCCTTGCAGCTTTGATCCTAATTTCCTATTTGCAACTTTGTATTTGTTTCTGAAAGCTTCCCAAGTCACACAAGGTTTAGGCCTGCAACCCAGACCCATCCTTCTTCATTAGATGAGAGAGGAAGTGGAGCATGGCCTCTTGGCCCTTTGAATGGTATGGACTCTGACCTGTAACTCCTTATTAATTGGGGAAAAACTAGTAAGAGCTGCCTTTTCTGATGGGCCAACATTGAAATAATGAGTTTCGTCTTCCCCATGGAGTAGATGGAAAGTCCGAGGGGGCAGAAGAGGAAACTGACAGACTTAAATGCCTGTAGCCATACTTAAAGGACATACTTAAAGGATGAAAGCTGAGAAATTAGGGAAGGCTTCCCAGAGGATGGGACTTGGGCTGGGAAGATTTGAGGCTATGGAAGGAAGCTATGGTGGGTCCATTCTGGCATTTTTCTTAAAGACAGAACCTATTTTCTTACATGAAATTGCTAACATAGCCTTGGGACTGTGATGGCATCGAGCTGCCTCTCACTGTCTGAAATGTTTGTGTCTCTGGGAGTAAATCACTCGTTGGGGATTGACACAGGCTGCGCCAGGCCTGGCATGACCTGCTGGGGGTTCAGAGGGAGCTCAGGGGGACAGGCTGCTGAAAGCCTGCCAGGCAATGGCATTAATTAGGAGGCTGACAGCACCAGCAGAAATGTTTGAGACATGACACTGAGTTGTTTTTATATTATTTACTTACACATCATAAGCAAGTGAGAAAACTAATCAGCCTTCCCCTGGAGCCTTTGGGTGCAGCCTGGCTGGAATAACAGAGCCAGTGGAGGAGAAGAGAAGATTCACAGTAAAGCTGAAGAGACTCAGGGACCAGAGAAATCTCTTTAGGAGAAGGTCATTCTAACCATCCATTCATGCACGTTTGCATCCATGCATCTATCCACATCACCCATTCATCATCCATCCATCCATCCATCCATCCATCCATCCATCCATCATCACCTGTCACTTACAGGGAAATGGACAAGCCACACCCTCCATCCCCATTGAGCTGGTCCTTACCTGGCCAGTCCAGAAGGCCAAGTATTCCGGCCCTTAGGCCACTTCTTCCCTCATGGTCAGTTTGGTTAAAAACTCTTGCTTGAGTTTCCCCTTCCCCCCACACCCCGTGTCCTGTCCTGTGCCAGATCCCAGAGGGGATCAACAATAGATATAAAGACAGCCTCATCATCAAGAACCTGCACCTGTAATTGAGATGACCCGTCCATTCTGGAAAGAGCATATGTAGTATATGAAAGCATTTGATGACATACTTAAATACTTGTAGGTAGTCAGCAGTGCTAGGAAGCCCCAGGAGGTAGTCAGTTCATATTTCAAGGGGGAGGTGAGCTTTGAAAGGGTTTCACAAAGTGGAAGGAATGAGATGAGACAAAAGAAGGGGGATAAATCATGTTAACTGAGTATCTTCTTTGATGGTTAGTACTCCCATTTAGCAGATGAGGAAATGGGGGCATCCCCAGAAAGTGAATGACGTGCCCAGTGCCACAATATGGGAACATATGGGAACACAGCTGGCTTTGAGCCTGTGTCCTCTCAGACTCCAAAGCTCACGTTGTTTCCACTCACTGCCTCTCTGGCCAAGGGTGGCCGGGAGGACATTCCCACCATCTCTCGTGCAACTCCCTTCTTTCTGATGCTGGCTGGGAAGCCTGGCTGCCGTGGACCAGGTGCCAAATAAATGTCTGTTCCACTAGGAAATGAGTTTCTCTTTCGGAGTTGGTTTTGATCTGAATGGGCACTAACACCCATCGCCAAACATACACATCTTTTCTCAGTGAAGGAGAGAAAAATGGAGGGTAGGGTTATTTATCATTTTTATTGCTATTTGAGAAAAACATGGTTTTTTAAAGTATAAGATCATTCCTGATCACAGCCTGCCTAGTCCACTGTACACGCCATGAAAGGTCTCCTAGGATGTCTGCCAGGAATGAGTGCCCTGTGTCACAGATGGGTTGGCTGAACCTTCCAGCATTCATCTTACTGACTACTGTCATTACCCAGGCTTTCTTTTTGTCTGACCCCTCCTGGCCAGATCTCCGGATCTCTTACGAGTTCCTCCTGGTCCCTGGACCGAAGTGCTGGGAAACAACCTTGCCGAGCAATGCTTCCCTGGTGCTAGAGACCCAGGGACGCCCTCCTGGGCTTTCTGGTCCCCTGGCAAGCCCAGTCTGACCTTAGAAGCAAGTGAGAGCCTCTGCTGTTTGTGCAGCTTAAAATAATGAGGCAGTTGTCTTAGCAAGAAGAGACAAATAAATCACTAGGAAGGGTTTTTCACAGGTCAGCAGGTTTGGAACTCAGATACATTAATATGGAAAATTGCTTTCCCTTTTGAGTGGGGGCTTACAGGTAGGTGGGGTGCCAGGGTTCCTGGCCTGAGCTTAGTGGTTTAGCTTCCTTTCGTGGGACAATCAGTGAGTGTTGACGCTGGAGTCCACCACACGCTGACCACGACTTGGGAGACTTGCATCTTCTCCTCATTCCCCCTGGGAGGGGCTTATTCTAATTCATCACTCAGGGCTCCTCCTGCCCATCTCTAACCTCCGCTTTCCCTCTTCCAAGCACGTCCCCATCTCTCCGCCTTTACTTGGTTGTTCCTCTGCTCTGGGAGTCAATCCTGTGGGCGCCCCTCCTCCACCCAGGAGTGCCCCCAGCAGCTGCTGCCCTCCTCCTGTGGCCCCCACGGAGGGCTGCCTGGCTGGTTTTGTTAGCTGCCCCGTCCCTCCACCTGGGTTGCACTTCCTTGAGGAGAGGGATGGATTCTAATGCCTAAGAGCAGGGCCGTGGGGCCAGACACCTGCCTCGTGCTCTTATGACAGTTCTCGTGGTCTGCCTTGGGGCGGGGTCCTGCGGGAGTAGAGCAGGACTGTGGACTCTGGATCTGGACAGCCCTGACTTGAAATCCTGGCTCAGCCATTTTCTGCTTCAGGAACGTGGAGAGGGCATCTAACCCCTCTCGGCTCCTGTGGAATCGCTAGTCTGTCTCCTCCTGTGGTTGTGAGGTCCCCGTGCTATATCATGCGAGGAGAGCAGGTGAAACAGCCCCTGGCACAGAGCAGGGGGCTCCGCAGCGAGGGGTAATTAGTGCTCTGAAGGCTGTGCGAGCCTCCTGGGTGCCTGCAGCCTGGCACCCTGCTGGTCAAGCCCATTACCAGTTAAACTGACAAAGGCACCACGGGCCTGTGTGGAGGAATCCCCCCTCTCGGAGGCACTGAAGCTCGGTTCTTCCAAGACCACCGCCAGGTGCGTGTCCGGGTGTGGCAGCCGCTGCCTCTGTCTTTCCAAATTCTCTTTCATGGTTTCCACATGGTCCAGGTAAGGCCGATTTTCCAGACCTTATTAAGTTCTCAGAAATGACAAGACAACAGAGAAGAGAGCAGTGACAAGAGGAACAGAGGGACTGGGGTTGGCCTTCTGGTGTCCGATGACCACAGTCCACTTCCTAGTGGGCTTGATGTTTGGAAACTGGGCAGAGACCCAAACTACCAAGGGTCAAAGTCAGTCTGGGCCTCACGGATGCCGTGTGGGCTTGGGGAAGAGGCTACGGTGTGGTGTCTTCACCTGCACAACAGGGAGTGGGACCGCGTGTGCAGCAGGTGGCCGGCGTGGGATTTCAGCAGTGAGCACGGCACTGGGCGCTGCCACACACAGGGCGCCATCATTTCAACAGATGTGGCCTGGCGCACTCACCTTCAGCTGTGGCTTCCCCATGGAGATCGTCTCTTAGCTCCTGGTTTACCTGTTCAGGGACACCCTCAAAGACATCTCCGCCTCTCCGTGTGCGGAGTGAACCAAGTCAGGCCTCCGGTCAGTGGTGACTGACTCCAGGGAGGAGCCTTGGCCCCTCAGGGCCCCTCACACCTGCCGCAGCCATCTGGGCTCCCAGGCAGATCTCTTCAGGTTGAGCCCTTCAGAATGTGGCACAGTGACCCCATATCCACTCGTCCATTCAGAGGAGGGGCTGGGAGGAAGAAAGAGGGAGAGAGAAGGGGTCAGCATTATTCTGTCATCATGCCAACAGCCTCTTCTGCCCTCTGAGAGCCCAGAGAACACTCTTTATTGAAGGCAGCATTAATCTCTGGGCTTTCTGAAGAGTGGAGACACTCTGTGTTGTCGCCATAGTGACGACAGCATTGGTTCACTGAACACCTGCCAGGCCACACCTTGTCTGAGTGACTGTGGGTGTCCCCACAGCAACTCCATGCTGTCAACGCGGTTCTCAGGTGAAGAAACAGGCACAGAGAGGAGCAGTGCTTTTCCGGGGTGCCCGCGTTTGCTCTAACTAGCAAGTGGTAGCGCCTGGATTTGAACTCAGGCCACCCAATCCTTGGGATGGCATTCCCCTGCTTTGCTTTCAGGATGCTTATCTATGCCCTTGTTTTAAAGCAAAGGAAATCCGAGAGGCAAAGACACATGCCCAAGCACACACAGCTAGTAAGGAGCAGGGAGGGATCAGGAGTGCGGGTGCCAGGTCCCGGCCGCATCTGTCTGTGTTTCAGAATCTGCCCAGTCTGCCGGAGCCCAGCCGTCCCTAGGCAGCGGGGGCAGGTTGGTATTGTCGGCTCCGGGCTGGTCTTCAAGCACGGTCTGCTGCGAGATGCTGATCCCGGTGGCTGCCGCCGCTGCTGAAGATTGAAGAGGACGGGATGTGGGGCCAGCACTGAGCCCGGGCGTCCTGCCAGAGCTGCCAACACCAGGTTGCATTTTGTCGTCTGCTCCCTTTGCCTGATTTAATATAACCTTAAATAATAATGGGGCGGGGGGAGGGAGAGCAAGGGAGAAACAACCAGGCCAAGATCCTGCGTAACAATCTCATCAAACCTGCGTTTTCCCTTTGCCATTTGAGAAGCAATTTCTCCTCTGATGTAAATTTTTTTTTTTTTTTTTAAATGATGATTCTCAGCTGAGCAGCACCAGGAGCTGCTGCGAGGCGCTCTCCTCCAGCTCCTTCTGGTCCCCAGAGGGAGGCAGAACGGGGCCTGTAACCATGGCAATTCTGTAATGTCCTCCATGCATGTCAATGGAGGGGGGAGCTTCTTACAGCTTCTTCAAGGGGGAAACAAAGCTTTCCCTGAATGGGGCAGGACAGGGGGGCAGGGAGATGGAGAGAGCGAAGAAGAGGGAGACGTCAGACTTTTTTTTTTCCCCGTAGAGATGATCTGTGTCAGAATTGGCTCAGTCCAAAGCGTGGCTCCAACGTTTAAGCAAGATTCCTAGTCCAGGGCAAGGCATACAAGGGCTGCTCCTTAAATACTAATTGAAAACAGGAAGGGAGGGAAGAGCTGTGGAGGGGAGAGGGTTTGGAATCATGACAAATAATGTTGGGCGGCCAGAGGGGCACATGGTTTGAAAGGGTTTCCATTTCTGCCAACTCATCCGACAGGGCCCTTGGAAGAGCAAGATGGCAAACACATCGTCCCACCTTAAGACGGGGAGCAGTCTCATCCCACTTGTGCCCCCAGTGCGGGGCACGTGGTCTCCAAATTGTCAGCCTTAGTAAGTATTTGTGGGTACATTGGATAAATGGGTGAAGGAAGGAGTGGGCCACATTTTAAAATTTGTTTATAATTCTATTGAGGATATAAATATAATGAAAACTATGAATTCCTACTCCCAAATTGCACTCAAGGAAGCACATTTTACATGTCATTTCAGGGTATTCACAGCACTGACTACCATTCCTAGATTTCATATTGAGAATTTCTGTGCCATGTTGACCTCCAGATGCTGTTGAGAACTCGTGAGGTCTGATCACTGGTAAGAGAAGGATCTACCATGCGTCCTTGGTTTTTTTCTCTTGCTCTGAATTCCCAAGTTCATAGAAGATATTCGGAGTTTATCTGGACCCTTTGGAGCCTCAAGAGAAATTCCACTCCAGGCCCTTGTGCAGATAGAGAATTTGGATCTTCCTCTAGGGAAAGGGGCAGCGTGAGACTCTGACCCTGAGAAGCCTCTCAGGATTTCTGTTGTCCTGAGGTCGCCTCATTAGCTCTTGTCCTCTTTCGTGTCTTTTTTCTGTTACTAACTGGTCCTGCTGATTTCCTATAATCACGAGCCAGGTACTGCCATACCTGTACAAACATTTCTCATCTGTGCTGTTAGAGATGTTTCTATAAAGCCTGCTACATTTTATTTATATCCTCTGCAGAATGTTTTTAGCTTTCTGTTTGTTATTTTATAAACAGAGACTATCCCCCTGGGCAAGATGAAATGGTGTGATCCTACCACGCTGACGCCTTCAATTCTTGGGCTCAAGTGATCATCCTGCCTCAGCCTCCCAAGTAGCTGGGACTACAGGTGTGTGCTACCGTGCATGGCTAAATTGTTAATTTTTGTACAGAAGGAGTCTTGCTGTCTTGTCCAGGCTGGTCTTGACTCCTGATTTCAAGTGATCCTCTTTGGCCCAGGAAATTCTGGGATTATAGGTGTGAGCCACCATGCCTGGGTTATTCTGAGTGTTTTAAGGACCGCCTAATAGGAAAGCAGAGAACTTGTCTTATTTATCTTCATTTATCTCTAGAGCCTTGCAGCAAAGTTTGAGGATCCTGATGAAAGGCTTGCACTTCTCAAACCCTCTCCAATGCTGTCATGCAGGGAAACTAGCATCCTTATTTTCTAGTATTATTAAAGCAGTTTACAATGTAAAAGAACACAATGTTAACCATCATCATCGCTGACCTTGAATTTCTTGCTCTTGGCTGGTGAGCTAAGAATCAAAATCATTCTTGTACAAGTATGTTCCCTTTCTACAAAATATTCCTTGACTATCACAGACAAATTATGTCACTACTTCCCCAATTCTCAAGATCTTTCTTCACATTCAAAAGTGACCTTTTAATGGACCCGTGTATTTTCCTTATTGAATTATAATTTCTGCGAGGGTGGAGACTGGATCTAATTCACTGTAGTATCCCATAGTACCTCGCATGAAGCAGAAACTCGGTAAGTTCAGGGGGTCGTGGACAGCAGATGGTTTGCTGGGTCAGGAGACGGGTTCACTTCTCTTTCTCCATTCCCTTTGCTGTCCTACCTTGCAGTTCCTCTCACAAAGCTGGATTCTACTTGCCTTCCCTTTGACTTTGGCCATTGGTCTTGCTTTGGCCAAAGGGATGCTATAGATGTGGTGCAAGCAGAGGCTTAGAATGTGTTTGTGAAGTTGACTTGCTCCCTGGGCTTTATTGTCACCTGACTCACCCCGTCCTTAGGAGAAGGATGAGGACGAAAACCACAGAGCAGAGCGGCCCAGCCAAGCTACATGCCCGTGAGTGAAAAATGAATACTTATTGTGTGATGCCGCTGAGATTTGGAGGCTGCTTATTATGTAGCAACCATCACTTAATACAATTGTTAACCCAAAATGTAGCCTGAAAACCACAGCCAGCTCTGTGGCGTTCATCATCTTGAAGGGTTGACGTAGACATTTTAGAAAGATTGAAACATTGAGGAGTGACTTGAAGTGGCTGGTTATTCCCCAAATGGACGTAAACATTTTCCCAAAGATCTTTCTCTATAAGCCAAGCTTGTTTCTGTTAAAACCTGAAAGATGATGACTTTTATGGAAGGAAAAAAGAAATCAAAGCTGCATCCCCCGCCAACACAAAAGGTGTTGTTTCCCTTTGCTGACTTCTGAGTAACTCTGAAGCCTAAAATAATGTCTATGTGTGTGTGTGTGTGAGGGTATATGGATTTCAGACGAAGAGTCTGAGTTAGACGGCTTTTAGAAAATTGGACCTTTCCATCATTCTGTCACGGCATTCCTTGGCCAGCTATGGCACTGCCGCTGGCATAAGGGATGGGGCACAAGAGGTGATGGTGCCTAATTGGGTTTCCACCCTCTCCTGTGGCTGGAAAGTTTTCATACACCCTTCAAAATCTGGAGGTGCTGGAGCATGAGCTTGAGGATGGTCAGGTGCGGGGGATGGGTTCCTTCTCTAGACAAGCTTCTCACCAACTCCCGAGCCACAGCCCTTCACCATGGAATAGGAGGCCAGTGGGAGGGAAGGAAATTGGGCTCTGGAAGTCATCCTGTGGGGCCTGTGGTGCCCACAGCTGGGAGAGTGGCTTTCATTTAGCATATATTGTGTGCCAAGCATGGCCAGGAACCAAAGCATCCCCTGAGCCCCTTCCTCTCATGGAGATTATGAGCAGGGGGACACAGGCATTGATAAATAGTCACACAAATAAATGTAAATCTGTAACTGTGAGAGGGGCAACACTGGGCTATGAGAGCAAGTAATAGAGGTGTTTGCCTTTGGGAAGTCAGAACCACAACCAGTGACTTCTGAAGCACCATCTTCCCACTCAAAGCCTATCTCACCAAGGTCAGAGCTACTCTGTAGGGAGCATTTGTGCATGTCGGAGAAAGGCATTGGTCTCGTCTGGAAGTAACCGGTGCCCTTGTGTAGTGGGGGACTCTGTTCCCCAGCTCTGCCTGCAGTGTTTCGTTCCTTCTCAGCTCCGAGATGGACCTGCCTCCCTGCCTTGATGTCCATGGATACTGAGCTGCACATGCGAGGTGCCGAAGGTGGAGGCCTAGTCCAAGTGCAGGGCATTGTGGGTGCTGAGGCTGCTTTGACCCACACATAAAACTTGGCAAAAGTTCCCCCTGAGGAGCTGGCCTGGAGATCAGGCAATCTTGAGAATTCCCAGGTTTCTATCCACTCAGAGGTGTGTAAAATGGGAGGATCCAGAAACATCTGAGGAAGAGAAATTATTCTGCATAAACTTTAAGTTCTGGAATGAACCAAAAGGGCTATCCTGCTTCACAACTGAGAATGAGGGCAAGAGGCAAATGCAGCCAGGAAATGGCCCTGGCCCCCTCTGTGTAGATGGACATCAGCCATGGATTGCTGAGGGTCACTTCGAGGTACATGACCTCGGGCAGACATCTAATCCTTTCTGAACCTCTGCTTCCTCATCTGTAAACCGAGGATAATGTGATCCTAGCTCAAAGGATCCCAGTGGGATTAAATGAGCAATGCACGCAGCCTGCTTAGCCCAGTGTTGAGCACATGGAGTGGGTTCTACAAGCACTGGTGGGTATATTGGCTGCATTCCCGAGGGTTAGAGTCTGTAGGTGCCTCCTCACCAGAGTGACAATCATTTCTGGGGAATACGAAGCACCCCAGGAGCGAGAGAGGGGGGTGGAATGGAGCAGTGGTGCTGTGACAGCAGGTAAGAAGGCCCAGCTCCATTGCTCTTGAATTATT
This sequence comes from Arctocebus calabarensis, assembly GCA_963573935.1. Classification (NCBI taxonomy): domain Eukaryota; kingdom Metazoa; phylum Chordata; class Mammalia; order Primates; family Lorisidae; genus Arctocebus; species Arctocebus calabarensis. Next base: position 17,933 of record CAUYON010096573.1, read on the forward strand.
CATGGAAACAGCCTTTGAATAATTGGAGGCAATTTTTCATTATCATTATTTCCCGGAGAAATGACTCTGTTGCTAAAATCTGAGGCGGGGGAAGTACATTCTATTCATCTTAGATTGCTTTCTTAAAAACTGCTTGGGGATGGCCCAGAACCAGCTGCCTCCTTCAGGGAGGTGTGAATGTAAGGTCAGGATAACCCCACCTTGCTAATTACTTCCCAAAGTGAAAGAGGAGAGAGAGGGAGGGAGGGAGCAGAGGGGAATCAGGGAGGAAGGATGGGGGCTGCTGGTGGTGGCAGGTGTAGGAAATGGCCCCAGGAGGACGTGGGGCCTGTGATGTGGGGTCAGCCCAGCCAGAGGAGCAAGTCTGGAGGGACTCTGAGGAGCGTGTCTCCCCCTCAAGCCCCATCCTCCTATTTTGTTCCCACAGAGGCACTGGGTGGTGAAAACAGGAATGGCTGCACTACCGAGTTACCTTGGGCAGGCCCTGTTCCTGGCTCAGTGCCTCAGTTTCCCCTTCTGATAAATGAGGCTGAGGACTGTATCTTTTGCAGAATTGTTTTTAGGGTTGACAGAGATAGTGCACAGAATTTGCCCGGTGCTGCACATGACTTAGAGAAGCCTTCTAAAAGCTGTTGGAAAAGCCTTCCCCCTGTTCCTCTCACTCTCCTTTAGAGATCCAGTCCAGGGGTTAAGCATTACCCTTTTCAAAATGCAGAGGCAAATTCTCCTGGTAAGGGCTCATGCCTTTAACCATAATAAATTGTTTATCTTTCTGTTCCTATGAGTTTGATTTTTGATTTTTTTTTTTTTTTTTAGATTCTCCATATAAGTAAGATCATACAGCAAGGTTGGGGACATGTTGATCAAAGGACACAAAATTTTGATTAGATAGGAGGAATATGTTTGAAAGATCCATTGTACATCATGGTGACTGCAGTTAAGAGCAGTCTGTTGTATGTTTGAAAATTGCCAAGAGAGTAGAATTTAAGTGTTCTCACTATAAAAAAAGGATAAGTACTTGAGGTAATACATATGCTAATTAAGTTGATTTAGCCTTTCCACGATGTATACATATATCAAAGTATCATGTTGTACAGTATATACATATATATAAATTTTATTTGCCAATTAAAAAAAACATAAATAGGAAGGAGGAGTGACAGGTTGTTAAGTGTGTTGTAGGTGGGAGACAGAGGAGATGGCAGGGAGGCAGGTGGTGCTGGGGAGTGGGGAGAAGGGACCAGTCAGCCACCGAACACTTTGGCCAAAGGCCAAGCTGAAGATGCACTCTCACACATGCACTCCACACACAGACACACACACAGATACACACACAGACACACACACAGTGACACAGACACACACAGACACACAGACACACACAGACACACAGATACACAGATACACACACAGACACAGACACAAAGACACACTCAGACACACACACAGAGACACAGACACACACACAGACACACACATAGAGACACAGACACACACAGACACACAGACACACACACACAGAGACACAGACACACAGACACACTCAGACACACATACAGAGACACAGACACACACACAGACACACACACAGTGACACAGACACACACACAGTGACACAGACACACACAGACACACAGACACACACACACACACAGACACAGACACACAGACACACTCAGACACACACACAGAGACACAGACACACACACAGACACACACATAGAGACACAGACACACACACAGTGACACACACACACACAGAGACACAGACACACACACACAGAGACACAGACACACACATAGAGACACAGACACACACACAGTGACACAGACACACACACAGACACACACATACACACACACTTGCCTAGTCTGGGTGGGAAGGCTTCTTGGACCACCCATCCCACCTCCAGCACCGGCCTGGCTGCCCCAGCTCAGAGCAGGTGCTTTCATATCTGGCAGAGGCGATGTTAGCAGAGGCGTCACGTATCCATTTCTGGGAACTTTTCTGAAGACAACTGGCGCATGTCCTTCGCTGTAATTTCGTTATCATCTGGGAGGTTTGTGGGGTCATTTCTGTCTTTCCAATGTGGCAAATTGGAAGGCAAGAAACACCTCCTCCACGTCATGCCCCCTCCCTCCAGCCTAAGTTAAGCCCCAGACTCTGGATGTAATTCAGTCTGCAGTAACCTACGAGCCATTGATCAGCTGAGTGGTGTAAGCAGACTCACCTAGCAGTGTGTGTTGAGCCTGGCTGAGAACTCACTCTGGGCACCATCTCAGTGAAGAAAGACCCAGCATTGAAGAGAACAAATGGATCAAATTCAACAGAGAAAGATAAGCAAGCAGCCCAGCACCCCCTGCCCCACTCCCAGGAGGACACCTGCCCCTTTCTAGGGCAGCCTCCCTTTCTGGGCCAATTCTCCTCCCTCTCCTCCCTCTACTCTGTATGATAATTTCCTTTCTTTGCACTCCCCATCCCCAACTTCTCTATCAAGGAAGGAAGTGGAAAAGGTGCCCAAATATTTAGAAACACTGATGTTGATGGCTACTTAATATCTGTCCCTCTCAGAAGCCTACCTGTTTAGGGCAATACCTTGACCCAGAAGTAAGGACACAGTGAGGTCCCAGCATCTGGAGGTCCTTTCTAGAACCCCTGATCCAGAAAATTATGTAATCAAAGCAAGGCCTCTGGGGGCTTTTTGAGGCTCTTTGTTTCAACAAATCTTGTCCTACCTTTCCTTTTCTCTGTTATGCAACTAAAGCTTCACATCCAAGCAGCCCCGGGTTTGAATCTCAGCTCTGCCTCTTCTGAGCTGCCATACAGCCTCCATGGGGATGCATTTTGCTCATCTGTGAAATCAGGATCCCAGGAAAAACTTTTCTCTGGATAATCTTTCATGTCAAGGGATCCTTTTCTCTACCACTCTCCGACTAGTCTGGCCTTTTTGTGGTCAGCCGTGCTTGGTAAGTGCACAAGTACTATCTAATCAAACTTTTTGCTACCCTCGGCAGAGCCTACTGACTGTTCTCCAACATGTTTCTTTTTTTCGGTCGTCAGTAGAACGTCTGATTTTTATCTGGGCACATGGCCACGTGAATAAAGACAGTACTTCCCAGGCTTCTCTGTGGATACATTAAACTTTAATATTATGGGTCCCAAAGACAACAACTAATATGAATTTCAGCTACTTCTACTTTTCAAAACAAGAGTAAAAACAACAAAATCATAAATACTATCACTAGAACACACTGCTTTATAACTGTGTTTTGGAAAAAGCAAATTATTAATAGTGTTTGAAGGGGATAAAGTTTTTTAGCCAAATTAGTTTGTGAAATGCTAAGTTCAAAAAAATTAAACAGGCTTTTAAAAGTTTTTTCCTTCCTTTAAAAAAATTTTAATAGAATTACAGGGTACAAGTTTCATTGTGTTACATGTATATGCACAAATATTGTACAGTGGTAAACTTTGGGCTTTTGGTGAACCCATCACCCAACAGTGTCCATTAGAGCTCGTAGGTAATTTTTCCTTTCTCAACCCCCGCCCTTTCCCCTTCTGAGTCTCCAATATCCATTATACCACTCTGTGTGTCCTTGCATAGTTTGTAAGTGAAAATATAGTACTTATTTATCTGTTCCTGAGTGACATACACACCAACAGTGTACAAGTGTTCCCTGTTCACTGTATGGGTGCCAACATCTGTTGTGTCTAGGCATTTATTTATCTGTTCCTGAGTTATTTCACTTAGGATAATGGCCTCCAGTTCCATTCAAATTGCTGCTAATGGCATTTTTTCTTATAGCTGAACAGTGCTCCCAGGCATTCACCACATTTTCCATATCCGCTTATCCACTCATCAGTTGATGGGCACTTAGGTCAATTCCATATTTTTGCGATTGTGAATTGTGCTGTGATAAACAGTGCAGGTATCCTTTTGATACAAAGGTTTCGTTTTCTTTGGGTAGGTGACCAGCATTGAGATTGCAGGATTGAATGGTAGATCTACCTTTAGTTCTTTGAGAACTCTCCATACTGATCTCCATACAGGTTGTACCAATTGGCATTTCCCCCAACAGTGTGGGTTTCCTTTCACTGATTCTATGCTGTGAAAACATCTATTGCTTTTTGACTTTTTAATACTGAAGATCATTCTAACTGGAGTAAGATGGTATTTCACCATGGTTTTAGTTTGCATTTCTCTGACGATTGGTGATGTTGGGCCTTTCTTTCTTTCTTTTTTGCCCTTTGTATATCTTCTTCAAAAACAAAAGCCTGCTCATGTCATTAGTCCACTGTTTTTAAATACAGGAAACAAACTTTGTACAGTTTATATAAAGTATCATATCATAAACAATATACACTGTATAAAAGTATCATATTAGGTATTTTAATCTACTTTATATCATTTAGTGTGACTAACACATAATAGCTATCTGATATTGGATACATTTTTTTCTCTCTCTTTTTTTTTTTTTTTTAGCTGTGTGCATCAATGCAATTATGGGGTAAAATGTGCTGGGGTTCTTTGGCAGTTTTTGGCTGGGGCTGGATTTAAATCTGCCACCTCTAGCATATGGAGCTCTACTCCTTAGAGCCACAGGCACTGCCCAAATGTGCTGGTTTTATATACAATTTGAAATACTCCCATCAAACTGTGGATACATTTTCTAACCTATCCATTGACCACTTTGTAATGGGATTTTTCTTTTTTTTTTTTTGGTTCCTGCTGAGTTATTTCAGTTCTTTGTAGATGGTGGGTATCAATCCTTTGTTGGATATATACTTTGTGAATAATTTTTTCCCATTCTGTAGGTTTTCTATTTACTCCATTGATTATTTCTTTAGCTGTCCCAAGGTTTTAGTTTACATACAGACCTTTTGTTTATCTTTGTTTTTGTTGCATTTGCCTTTGAGGTCTTAGTCATAAATCCTTGGCCTTGGTTAGTCAGTGTCCAGAATGATACTTCCTAGGTTTTCTCTGGTTTCGTAAGACTTTTATGGTTTCGTATCTTACATTTAGGTCTTTACTCCATCTTGAGTTAACTTTTGTTTATGGTGAGAGATAGGGACAGGGATTTACTCTTCTGAATTTTCCCCAGCACCATCTATTGAGCAGCTTGTTCTCCTCACTGTTTTTGTCTGGCTTGTCAAAGATCAGTTGGTTGTATGATTATAGTTTTATTTCTGGGTTCGCTAGCCTGTTCCACTGATCTGGGTGAGTATTTTTATGCCAGTACCATACTGTTTTAATTTTAGAGCCTCGTGGTATAATTTGGAGTCAGGTGATGTCATACGTCCAGTTTTGTTCTTTTTGCTTAGAATTGCTTTGGCTATTTGGGTTCATTTTGGTTCTGAATAAATATTAGAATTATTTTTTCTAATTCTGTGAAAAATAAAGTTGATATTGTGATAGGAACTGAATTGAACCTGTAGATTGCTTTGGGTAGTATGGGCATTTTAACAATATGTTGATTCTTCTGATCTATGGGAAGAATCAGGATTCTCCTGAGGGAATTTTTCCTATTTGTTTGTGTTATCTATTAGTTCTTCATCAGTAATTTGTAGTTCCCTTCTTATAGACATTTCTTTTCCTTGGTTAAATATATTCCTAGGCATTTTAAATTTTTGCAGCTATTGTAAATGGGATTGAGTTCTTGATTTGACTGTCAGCTTGGTCCTGTAGGTACCTGGCTTTCTCCTGCCACAGGGCCATGACACAGCCTGTCCCTTCTTCCTAGAACGTTGTCTTCTGCCTCTTCTCTCGGCTGTTTTCTACTCATTCTGTTGGTCTTAGCCTACAGATACCTCCCAAGGGAAGCTGTAATAATTACTTTGTGTGTCAACTACACTGGGCTACGGGATGCCTGGACAGCTGATAAGACAGTATTTCTGGGTGTATCTATAAGGATATTTCTGAACGCGATCAATATTTGGATAAGTAGATTGAGTAAAGGAGAGTCCCCCTCACCAACGTGGGCAGACATCATTCAATGTCTGAGGGCCTGGATAGAACAAAAGTGCAAAGGAAGGGTGAATTGGTTATCTTGTCTTGACTTGGGACATTCTTTCATCCTCTTCTGGCCTCAGACATCAGGGCTCCACTGGTTTCGGGTCTTTGGGCAGAGACTCACATCACTGGCTTTCCTGGTTCTCCAACTTGCAGACAGAAGATGGCGGAACTTCTCTTCCCATGATAAATCCTCACTTATGTGTCTCCCTTTCTTTCCTATTGTTTCTGTTTCTCTGGTACCCCTGGGCAGTGCTGTGAATGAAGGCCCCTGGAGCTGCACTTTGATGCTTGCCTGCCTTCCCCAGCTAGCCCAGCCCCTCCTGTTACATGCCACCTTGTGGTCTATGTACTGTTACAACCTTATAGTTGGGTAAATATTCAGGAAGGACTGTTTCCTCTATGAGATTCAATCTCCCTGGGGGCAGTACTATGCATATTTTGGCTTGGCATTTAGACCAGTACCTGGCAGAGTAAATGCTAAGGAAAGGTTTCTTGACTAACTATATAAGTGAAATAAATTAATGGATTAGAAGAACCTATTGCAGCGTTCTGTGCAGCATATATGCATGATACCCAGAAAAACAGCCATTGCCAGGCTCCAGGGAGGCTTATTCCTGCTCTTTCTCTATGACTAAGGTAGCCAGCCTCTGTGTGTGTGTGTGTGTGTGTGTGTGTGTGTGTAGGGGTCAAAGGGAGAAGAAATTAAAATATTAATTAATACAAGCAGGAAGGACAGGACTATGAAGGTATTTATTTTTTGCTTGATTATTCAACCCATAAGTACGTGCCATGTGCTAGCAATGGGTTGGGCAATGAGCAGGATTCAAGTATGAACAGACACTGTCCTGTCCTGAAAGAACTCACAGAATTTTAAGGGAAATAAATGATTATAATAACAGGTACCCCAACAGTTATGATATAGCTGGTGATTTTTAAATAGCTTATTTATATCAGATCTTGCCACACACGCTCTAAGATATTGGCCCTTTTATTTTTCTCAACAACTCTTTGAGGAAGGAATATGGCTCTTATTTTATGAATTAAGAAATCAAGGCACAGAGAGATTAAGTCATTTTTCCAAGGTTACACAGTAAAATCTACAGTCTTAGATTCTATGCTGTATTCTTGTAATGCAAAATAGAATAGTATGAGTGGCCAGAAATGTACAAATAGTGCCACAGGAGTTCAGAGAAGGATATTATGTGAGCTTAGACGCCTGTGAAAGAATGGCCTTTGTGTGTGAAGGGTAGGTAGGATTTTGAGAGCTGGCTATTTGTCAGGGTGGGACGGCTTCAGGGTGAGTAGATAGATGGAAGAGTCATAGGGAGCAAAGGCATAGAGATGAGAAATAGTGGGGAGGCTTAAGAGGAATAGAGGGTAGTTTAGTTTAGCTGAATCCAAGAGTTGTGAGGAGGGAGACACAGAGGCCTTAAGAAGTGATTGATCAGCTGTTACCATTTCAGGCCTCCTTGTTGGGTGTGAGCAAGGGACAGATAGAAAGACAGTGATACAGATGATGCTTCTGTGCTTGAGGTTCATCTGGTGTGGGGAGCAGGCAGGCAGTTCTGACTTGGCCAGGTGAGCACCCAGTCCTGGCATCTTTGAGTCCCAGGCCAGAAGAAAGGCTGCTTATTGGAGGACAGAGCAACACCAACTCAAAAGGTGCTCCTCAGCTGCTCCACAGAAGCCCTTGACAAGATTCACCACTGTTGAAGGGCCCAACCCAGAGGGGCAGCCGAGGCCACTCCTCAAATCAAGCAATCTTCTGGGCCCCTTCCCTGCAAGGCAGGCAAACTCTGTTAAAAGTCCTCGGGAACTCACACATTTCCTCTGCACAGAACTCACCCCATCAAGTGACTTTCTCACTTGTAATTTATGCTATTTCCATATCAGCCTCAGTTAGAGACAGGTAGAAAAAGAGAGATGAAGGGGTGAAGATTGTGTGCACCTAAGTGCTGTGTGGCCTGACTGATGGAGAGGTCTCAGAGAGGCAGGGTGGGGGCTGCTGAGAGCTGCCGAGAAAACATATGAATTCTGTCATTGTAAGTGAAGATTAAACAGTGGAAAGAACGGGCTTTGCTGGCAGCCACTGGATTAACAGCTTGTAGATTTCAATAATCAGTTTAAACTTGAGTTTTATCACGCGTGCCGAGAAACCAGGCTTCTTAAGATGAGCTATACTACTGTTGCTGGAAATGGTTGAAAGCGAGGGAGCTGATTTGCAGTTTGAAGATGTCACCCTTCAGAGAAGAATTGCCCATTCTTAAGGTAGCAGCCTGTTGGGTGGGAGAGATGCTGTTGATTTCTTAAAACCATGAATTTGAATAAGTGTCCCTGAGAAATTTCTAGGATGGTGACTGGAATGAACTGGCCCAAGAAGAGATAGCAGCACTTGGCAACCAACAGAGCAAAGCTCTAAATCCTTGGCTTGGAAACCTCTTCTCTGGGGAGGCTCCTGCACCCATTTGCAACCCCATTTCTTGGGCCCCTCCCAGGGCTTTCCTCCGAGGTCCCACCTTCCCTGACCCAACTTCACAAGCATCCTTTCTGCCAGAAGAGCTCCTCCTTATTTTTACCAGTCCACTGAAAGGTCTCTGATCCCCTACTCCCTCCCGAAGCGGGAAGTCATCTCTGCCCTGTAGAGCCCATCACATGACTCCTATCAGAGTGGAAGTTCCAGGAGGCAGATGCTCTTTTCAGGGCTTCTGTGCACATCTTAGTGCTTGTCCGTGGCCACCACCCCAGGTACTATCTATTCATTCTTGGCTTCCCAGCAACATTCTTTCCCCCATGGTAGCCAACTCAGTCCCCCAGTGTGCCATGAACTGTCACAGTTCTGGACCTTCCATTCAACATCCATCTATGAAGTACCTACTGTGTGCCAGACTTCTCAGAGATCAGTGACAGTTGGGCCGGTGACACAAGGTATGCAGTGGAAATGCATATCTGACATGTAGGTGGGAACTTTTTAGAAAGCAGCATGCATTTTTGAGTTGCTGAATGGAAGGTGTCAGCATAGAGCCACTGGGGTCACCTAAGGACGGTAAGAATCAAGTTGCCACTAAGGAACGTAGAGCTAGAGCACTAGGGATTCCTGGTGACATCATTGAAGACTGAGGTCCAGCCTTGACTGATCTACCTCCGGAATTTTCATTTAAATGAGCTAATCAGTCCTCTTTTTGCTTAAGCCAGTTTAAGCCGAACTTCTACAAAATACAATTCAGTATTCTCAGTAACGTGACGATAACACATCTCTCCTCGTGGATATAAAAAACTATCCTTTGTCCTAGGGATTATTCTAAACCTGGGTCTACAGCACCCTCATTTTCTTGCTGCCAAAGACCTAACGGGATTGTGGTTAACTCTCTTGTCTCTTATCATCTATCTTTTCCCTTCAGGCTTCACTGGGCTGGATCCTCTTGCTGTATCTTGGAGCAGATCTGAGCTGGATGCCTTTCCTGCATCTCCAGGAGTACATGGGATTAACAACATCCACATATTTAATAATAAGCTCTAGACAGTTGAAGGAAGTTGATTCTGAGGCCATAGTTTATTCTTGCTCAGGTTGATTAATAATTAGATGTCAGTATCTCCCAGGATTTGAGGATGAACAGTTGTTGTTCCTGTGGCCTTTTTTTTTTTGTGGTATGGGATATGTATTTTTGTCATTATTGCTGCTGTTTTTCTGTTGGGTCTTATTTTAGTTGCCATTCCTCTTCTGCCCCTTGAGATCTTGAGGTCCTATCATTGCCCCAGGGACTGAGAATGTTCCTGCACATTAACGAAGACTGCAACGGGTGTATTTTTAGTTGGCTTGTTTGCATCTGTTCACTCCCTGTTCCTTGCCTGATTGACACCTGCTGGGTGAGAGGTGCAGAAGCAGAACTTTGCTATGGGAGTCATTTGGCTGCAGTGGCTGGTTTCATGGCACCCCTCTGATTGTTTCCAGCCTGTGAGCGGGTATGGAGATGTCTATCTCTTTCATTTGCTTTAGTTCCATTGTTTAAATGGACTACAAAGGGGTAAGCCGGGCTTGTTTACCACTTTTCCATGGCTAGTGGATAAGAGAAATAAGGCATATCTATGTGCCTGGTACAGCTCTCTTTGGGTTTAGGCTGGAAGGCTTGCCAGAGAGAGGTGCTTCCAAGGTGCACATGTCCAGGGTGGAGGGGCAGCAGGGGAAGCACTTGGAGACAGTCCTTATTCTCCCTTTGCTAGAAGGGAGGCTGCTCAGGGGTCAGGCAGGAAAAATATGACACACTCAAAGGGAGGTAATATTTAGGAGACTTTAATAAGGGGACAATTCACAAAGACATAGGGATGATTAAGGGAAAAGCAAGGGAGGGGGAAGCATCTTAAAATTAGTAACAGAAACCGTTAGTTCACCTGCTCCCCATCAAAAAAGAAAACACTTACTACACTCTAAGAAAGCCATAGCTCAGAAGAGGGTGCTGTTTGCTGAAGGAGAATGTGGCTGGGCTGGGTGAGAACTAGGGGGAGGAAGACTCTACCTCTCTTATCTGTTGGATCCTTGTGTTGGACAAACACAACTCCATGAGGAGGCCTTATTAATGTGGCCTTGGCTACCAGCTTTCTGAGGGTAACATGCAGGGTGGAGGAAGACAGAGAGGGGCTTTAAAAGAAAAAAACAGACAATGTCCGGCTCTGCCATGCTATCTCCTTATTTCAGACAGGGCTTTCTCGATATAAGAAACAGAAACCCAATCATGGTCACTTCGAGGAGAAGCAAGTGTCAGGACAGGAACCTGAAAGTTGGGAATGTGGGATGTGACATTTATAAAAACTCCTTACAAAGTTTCCCAGGGAGACTTGTGTGGATGATACTTGGGGTGACAGGAGGAACAAATGATGTATGAAGCTCCTTGCCACCCTAAGCGTGGTCTTCAGCCTTGTGGGAGAGAGCCAATGCTGTCTGCTTACTGCAAAGATTGACAGAGCTTGATTGTGCACTATTTGTAAGGCTTACCAACTTCTTCTCAAAGTAAAAAGTGATGCACTTTCATTCACCAAGCTGCACAACAAGACATATGAAGAAAATGTCAACTCTTTTCTCCATCCCCAATTCCACTCCTCCAGTCTAAGAAAACAAACTTACTAGTTTGGTATACATCTTATATCCTTTGTTATTTTTCTTTTTGCTCATTCAAACATATTTTAATGTTTATAAAATATGTTAGAACCTCCATAGTTGATCACCTGCCTCCATTGGCCACCTCCTTAAGTTGACTTAATTTTCATAGACCTGATGCCTATGTAGCCATATGGTAGGCCTAGTTTGTTTTGTTGACCACGTCCATAGGTTGGCCCAGTCTGATATAGTCCCTTTGGTAGTCAATTCATGGAGGTTCTACTATATTCAAAAAGTATGTTTTTCTTCAAAAATGGAATCATATAATGTGCACAACCTTATGATCAACTTTTTTTTTCACTAAAAGTGAAATGGGTATTTTTCTAGGTCATTCCATATCTATAGCTCCAACTTATTCTTTTTGATTGCTTCCTAATATTTCATAGTGCCCATGTGTAAAATCACTCATCCCTTTCACAGAGCTCTTGGTGAGCTAGCAAGTGGAAATTGCCATAAATAAAGCTTACTTTTTGTCTCCAAGGATTTGCAGGCCCATTAGGGCTGTAAGAGTTGGGCATGGGACAGGAGAGCTCACAGGTCAAGTAACCCATAAGCGATGCATAGGTGGCCCATGTGCTGGAGGCTTTAGGGAAGGCCGTGTGGGCTGAGAAGTCCTATGGAGGAAAGGTGATTTGAGCTGGACCTTGAAAGAGAGGAGAGTTATTAGTGACATTTTAGGCATGAGCAGCAGCACCAATTAGGGACTAAATGAAGTGTTATGAGGGCCTGATGGACTTACCCCAGGTTTAGACAGCAGTCATTTGCAAGTGACACTGTTTGGATGCAAAGAGAGAGGAGCTAATGTCATTCAAAGTTCTTGAAACCAGTTGGTTTTCTCCAAGTAGGTTAATTATCCTTCTTGCCCCTAATCCTTTCACACTCTTGATTTGTGTAACAAACTCTGTTTTCATTGAAAGCTCATATGTCAACTTGAGTCTTGTCCGTGTCTAAATGATCATATGTTTGAAATCAGGCATGTCTCTGTTAATGAGCTCTGACAGGATGCCCATTAGACAGTGAACACCACCGGACTGCACAGGGCTGTGCTAAATCACAAGGGCGTCTCAGCACTGGCCAGTCAGTTTCCCGTGGAGGAAACAGCGTGCTCCCCCTCTGGCTGGTGTGGGAGAGCAGGCTTCTCTCCTGGTCCCACAGCAGGTTCATCTGCCATTGCCCTGGCTTCCTTGTATTACTCCTTTCCTTGGCTTCCTCCCTCTTCTGTCACACACCAGCTTCTCTGAGCGTGTTCCCTCTGCTTGCAGGTGGTGTTCATTCTCTCTCTGCCTCCCCAGTTGCACCCCCTTCTCAGTCACCTTGGAGATTATTCTCCATACTTTCTAAGTTTCTGACCACCTCATGGGGACACGACCTCTTAAAGTCTCCATCTAAAGCAGCAGCACTAGGATCCACCCCTAACTTATTTCCCAAGGTCTACAACTCAAGGACATACCGACTGATACTCCTGCCTCTGGCCCTGAATGACAGCCCTCCAAAGTTCTTCACCTCCTCAGCTCTCCGTCGCTGTAACTCTTAACTCTTCCAAGGTTTGGGAGCCTAAAAATTCACCACCCACTTCAATGAAAAGCTCCCTTTCTAAATTCTCTACAGGAATCATTACAAACCATGATAAAGAATGAAAGGCAGACATAATTTGATGTAGTTTCCTTTAAATGGGAAAAACTCCCAGTTATGAGCCATGTGGGGGAGGCAGATTCTCACCTTAAAGAAGTGGTGCTGGGAATTACTTTTCCTCTCACGATGCTATCTGAGCTGTTGAAATATCTCCTCTCATTATCGGGAACCTATATAAAAGCTGGTAAACTTTTATTGCAGGCATATTATAGCTTTACTTTAACACCACCCCCCACCTGCCTTGGCAACACCGAGGGATGGATTTCATATGCAGTTTGCAGCTGCCACTCAGGCCCACTTCGAGCAGGGAGGGCAGTGGAGGAATAACCCGGGGAGCGTGCAGGTCTTTAGACAGTCTCATCTGCTCTAAGCTTGCTCCCCTCAGAGATCCTGCTTTTGCTGGGCCTGGTCTTGTCCAGGGCAGTGCGTGAACATCACAGGGACTCTGCATGTAAGGAAGAGAGTGAGTCCTGGGGGGTGGGGGAGACTGGTTCCTAATGGTTCCCAATCTGGGTAGCTGCATGGAGAAGGCACTGGAGAGTGGGGAACTAGCCAGAGTGGCCTGAGCTGAAAGGCAGATGGGTCAGAGGAGAGAAGTGCTCCAAGATCTCTGGACTTGAGTCTCTCAGGAGCAAGAGCATCAGCCTCCTTAAGTCACTTAGGCCTTTGCACCCGCAGGCTGTCAGAGAGTGGGTTAGAGAGGAGCATGGGCTCTGATGTTAAATCATTTTACATTTCCCTTTGGTTTCTTTACTCATTAGCTGTGTGTCCTTGCATATGTCACTTTATCCCCCCGGTCCTTGGCTCCCTCATGTTTGATCAGAAGTAATATACCATTGCGGGGGAGTGGTGAGGATTAAATTCAATAACATAGGCAAATCTCCCAGTGCTAGTCCTAGCATGAAGTGCCTAATTGACGTGAGGCTTCTTTTTCTTGTATCTGATTTAAATTCCCTCTGCTACATCAGAGTTTTCCCCTTTCCTTCAGTTCTCAGTGGTCCGCTCTTATTAATTATTATGGAAATGTTTCCACTGGTTGAAGCACTACATCTCTTACAAGGTCAACTCCGAAAGCTCCACATGTCCATGATTCCTCTTTCCATTAACCTTTCATAGCTGTTTAACATTTCTTTTTGGCCTTTTCTCGATCTTTTCCATATTCACCACTTGTTTGTTAGGACTACCTGAGATTTCCTAAATGGATATTATAATAAAGCCCAAAGATAAAGTTCAAGATACTAACAGTATGGTTCACACTTGTTAAGCAGCCCCTATCACACAACCAAATTGGGTCATGTATTGCAGTGTTGCCCAACCTTTTTGGCACCCAGGGACTGGTTTTGCAGAAGGCAGTTTTCCTTGGATCGGGGGTTGGGATGGTTTGGGGATGATTCATGTACATTACAACTCTATCTCAGATTGTCAGGCATTCTTCTAAGGAGTGTACAGTCTAGATCCCTCGCGTGTACAGTTTGTAGTAGGGTTCATGTTCCTGTGAGAATCGAATGCTGCTGATGTGACAGGAGTGGGGGCTCAGGCAGTGATGCAAGCAGTGGGGATTTGTGGTAAATGGAGATGAAGCCTCGCTTGCTTGCATACTGCTCACCTCCTACTGTGTGGCCTGGTTCCTTACAGCCACCGACTGGTACTGGTCCATGGCCCATGGTTGGGGATCACAGATGTATTGGATATCTAACCATAGGGATTACCCAGTGCAGGCTAAAATCATTTGCAATTGATTTTCTAGATTGGGGGTCAGCAAACTACAATCTGCAGATCCAATCTATCCCACCATCTGTTTTTGTACATAAAATTGTATTGGAACAAAACCACAGCCATTTATTTACAAATTTATTATGGATGCTTTTGTGTTAAAATGACAGAGTTGAATAGTTGCAACAGAAATTGTATGGGACACAAAACTTAAAATATTTACTATCTGGTCCTTTGAAAAAAAATTTGCTAACCATGCACTATTTTCTTCTGCTGACATGTTTCAAGGTTCTTCCTTAGCTCCAAGAGGACTCTGAGGAATTAACTCCATGCAGTCCACTAAGTACACTCCCCTGCTGAGCTACTCATTTACTGGAAAACATCACACTACCACATGCCACACACCTATGTTGGGTGTCCTCCACAGGCACTTTGAACCTACTCTGATAATTATCCTTTAAACCTGAAGAGTCATTTCGGACATAAGGCCCATCCTGGAAGACTAACAGCTCAAGGAAGACCCTGGAAGCATTGGGCCCAGCTGGCAGCTGTCCGTGGTGCTGACTGCAAACCAGGACTCCCTTGATTCCCACACCTTAATAAATAGCATCTAACGTTTGCCAGGCATTTTAAAATTGTCTTCAAGGGATTTTAAAATGTGTTTCCACTCAATCATACTATCATTTCTTAGGGGTCTACAAAACAGAGTTTTGTGTAGGTTAAGGGTAGGATCTGGAAGTAGTTCACGTCTCTTGAACACCACACGACCGTGCCTGCCCTGCCTGTTTTCACAATTGCAGCCTTGCTATCAATCTCAAATTAAACCTGATCATGCCCTTGCTTCAGCTATATTCAAATAGATTTTTCTGAAATGACATGATTATGGACTTTATTCTAGTAATAGTCATCTTGCTCAGACCTACACTTGACCCTTTAAACTCCTTAAGTCCTGCCTGAGCCAGGCCCCTGCTCTACCCACTTTTCTCACCTACCCCACCCATCAAGAATTTGCCTTTTCATTTCTCCTGCCCAAGTTCAGGCCATTCACTGAACATAACACAATTTCACGCTAGGTGATGCACTCTCTGGACATAAACTAAAGCTTCCAAATAATAGAAAAGTATTTATCTTCTTGCATAAAGAGTAGTTTTGAGATAAAGTGTACTTTCTTTTGAAGAGAAATAAGGTGTTATTAAAAGTTCTATGGAATTCCAGTTCCTGATTTCCTATTTTGGGGGGTCTTTGGACTAAGGTAGCTCCATCACTTTTTGTTTTTTTTTTTCCTCCTCCATAACCAAAGCCACAGCCTCATTCCCAGAACCCTTGGCTTACTCTCAGTAGGATGGTTGCATGTTCCATTCTTCCTCACTTAAGTGTTTAGGTGAAGAGCAAGGTAACATGTGATGATATTATTTTATTTAATAATGAAATGAACCTTCCTAATGCCACAGCCCTTTACTACAATTCCTGCGGGCCATGACCCACAGGTTGAGAACCACTGATAATAGAAGTAGGCATACTCTAGTGATGGGGATATATTATCCTGTGGAGTACCAGTAGATATTTACTCAGCATAATAGTTTGGGGTAGGCATGAGAAAAGGACAGTGAAACCAACAACCAGAACCAGTAACTAGGGTCTTCGTTGAGTTCTGCAAGTCAGAGAACCATTAGTGTTTACATACCAAGCCTCTTCATTTTAATAATGAAAAAGCTGAAACCCTGGGAGTGGAAGTGGCTTGTCCAAGGTCTCTTTGGGGATTAATGGCATAACAGAATCCAGAATCTTCCATTTACCATATAATTGGCTTATTCTCTACCACTAGTTTCCTAGGGTGCAGGGGCAGTGTCTCAGGAGCCCCTTCAAGAGAAAAGTGGATGGGGGGGCCATAAAAATTCCAATTTCATCTGTTTGATTTATTTTGAAGAATATATTTTGCTCATGAAAAAGATTTGAAAGTAATTGCAGCAAAACATGCCAATTCTTGGTTTAGGGAGATTGAAAACCTTAAAGGAAAATTGAAAAGTCATTACATAATTGGGTTTGATTTACTGAATGTCTGTTGCATTCCTGCCACTTGACACTCAGTAGCTTATTTGATCTTAATAACATTCCTGGGAGTCATATAGTATGATTCTATTTTAAATGGAGGGACTGAGTACCATACAGCTTAAAAGCCTTATCTAAAGATACACAACAAGTAACTGGAAGATCTGGAATTCACATCAAGGTCTTTCTGATTTTAAAACTCATTCTTTTTTCATTACTCTACTTTTTCATGTCATTCAGCCTCCTTTCCTTATGGCCAACTACCACGTGAGATTCTAGCCTTCTTAAGTGATCAGTTATTGTATTTCAAATCCCTCAAGCCTAAAGAGAGTCCCTCACTTTTGTTTCTTAGGTCGCATTTGAAGATGGGACAAGAGCAATTTCTTCTAGTTCATCCTCTTAGCCTCACCTTCTTTAGAATGAGACTCTTTGTTTTGATAGAAGAAAAAAATGAACAGTACACAGAACTGGCACAGTCATCAAGAATGCAGATGATACTATTAAGAGATATGAGTGAGACAATATTTTTGAGATAAGAATCTGTTGCTTTTCTTCCAATATTACTGATTTTTCCCCTGAACAGTCTTGCATTTTTATAGAATGTGGAGAGGGATGAATGTTTAAGCATAGGAAGACTTCTGGATGCTATTTGAGGATGTTTCTTGGCTGAGAGCCTAGAGATCTAGTTGCCTCCTCTCTGTGCATCTTTACTTCTCTAATGGTAACTATGACTATATCAATGAGGTTTGTCCCTTACAACTGCTAGCTCTGTTCTGGGCAGGGGATTCTGTTTATATTTGGGGTAGAGGCTGCTTGAATAGGAACCTCTCCAGCAGCCTAGAGGGCTGGCCCCCTTGTCAGAGGAGGGGGAAGAGTCAGTAATAGTATCAAAGCAGGCTAGGAATATGCACATACCCCAGGCTTCATTGCATCAGAGGTTCAGGTTAAAGTCAAGATGAGAAGAACACTCAAACTGCAGACTTGTCTATCTTTTGGGTATCTTTTCAGACACTGCCAGAAATTATTTGTGCAAAGTCATCCAGTAGAGGAGCTCTTGGCGGGAGATAGTAAGAAAGAATACAGTTCTAGTTCTAACCTAGGGTGAGAGACGCCCTTGTGCTGAGACCCAGAGCAGTTCTCTGTAAAACGGAGTGGGCCAGCTGCTCCTTTTCTGCTCATCTCTTATTACTGCAAGGGTGAAATCTCTGCCATTCAGGGACCAGGAATTCTTCGGATGCCCTCTGTTGTATATTTGTGGCATCTCCTATGAGCGTCTTGGTTGCTTGATGTTACGTGTGTGTGAAGTTTTACGACATAATGGTGGCAAGGAAGTGATTCCAGAGCTTTAGGAAGTCAAGTGAGTAGGAAAGGCTAGAAAGTAAAGTTCTATGTGTTATTTCTGGACTCCTGAAACACCCTTGAGCGGGGCCTGAGATGCTGCGCACAGGCAGTCCTACACCCCTAGCTGCTCCTGGACCATTCTCTGGCCTCCTGGCTTTCACCTACATGTATTTCTGATAAACAGGGTCTGCCCTAAAGAAGGCAGAACAACATTGTTAACCTTCCTGCTGTTGTCACCATATCTGCTGGCACCTGGGGGAAGGATGGGTATTTTTCTTGAATAGAGGCATGAAAATGGTGGAGGTTTATGCTGATCTATGCTCAAGGAACATTCAGGGAGGATTCGCTCACGGGTTTATTATCCCAGTGGGGAGTTTGACCTTGGTGGCAGAGGTGGTCCCTGCAGTCTACAGTTGTAGAAGGACTCCTTATTGGTGGGGATCACCCAGATTTCCTCATATACTCTTACCCAAATAAAAATAGATTCTAAATTTAGAAATAATAAACTAACCAACGTCATCCCATTTACCTTAGAATTCTTTCTAGAGCCTTCTTGTCCTCTGGTACTGATTAGGAAGACAGTTGTCCATACAGTTGGGCATTCAGGCTTCTCTCCTCATTCAATTTAAAAACACCTACCTGCCTGATCTGTAAGTGTTCCTGAAATTCCAGGGCTAATGCATAATCTCTTTTTGTTCAGGGATTGCTATCTTTAGGTTCCTTTTTAAAGAGCAGATATTCTGTACCTTTAAAAGAATGTAGATAGCTATAAGCCTACAATATCGCCACATAAATTAGATTATCAAACACTTTTTTTTTTTTTGTCCAGCTTGCTAAGAATATATCACAAGGGAAGGGTAGTTGGGAAAGTCAAATGTAGGAGGTACATTGCCCCGTTTTAGGCTTGGTGATATCTCTAGGAGAATGTGAATGACCAGAGGCAACTCCATGGTGTGGGCATTGGGGAGAGATGTCCAATGGGGTGGGCCCT
Organism: Arctocebus calabarensis; assembly: GCA_963573935.1. NCBI lineage: Eukaryota > Metazoa > Chordata > Mammalia > Primates > Lorisidae > Arctocebus > Arctocebus calabarensis. The sequence continues at coordinate 36,819 of CAUYON010096573.1, forward strand.
GCAGAGAAAGTGGGCAATGGGTTCTAGGAAACAAGCCAGACACTCATATATGCATCCACTTCTTCAGTTCCCAGAGCACCCCTGTGAGATAGGTGGTACTATTAGTCTCTTCATCTTATTGATGAGGCTGATGAGACTCCTGAAGCGCAGAGAAGAAAAATAACTTGCTCAGTATCACATAACTGAAAAGCACCAGAGCCAGGATTCAAATACAGGCTGTGTCACCTCAGAGCCTGCACTCTCTTTTTCTGCAAAGTTCACCAATGAGTGGGCAAATAAGTCAATATATGGAAAATACCCATGACTCTTAGATTCTATCCGAGGCCTTCCTTCGTACAGCAATGATGATGCACATCTCTTTACAAAGTACTTCCACACATACTGATTTTGTGGACTGGGCTGCTGACATGTAGGGTCCTCAGGACCCAATGCAGAGACCTTTGTATCCTGTCATATCAGAAGGTATGTCTTCACTAAGGGAGAGCTGACCCTCCAGAGGGAGTTTCCCCCTCCCCATAACATTTTAGGCAAGGCTGCTACACCTTTTCCGTAAGTCTTATCTTCTCTTTTTCTCTCTCTGGCTTGAGTGCTGGGAACCACAGAGCCTCATGAGTTTGCTCCCAGAACAAAGAGCCCAGCTGATTAGCAGCCAAACCAGACCTGAGTGAGTTTTGGGATTTTGTATTTAAGTCTTCTTTGCTTTTTTTTGGTTTTTTTTGTGTCATAGTCTGATCATTTTGTGCACCAAGTTCCATTGGTCACTTTGGGGTAGCAATGATGGAGAGGGGCAGAATGGAGCTAGGTCTTGTGTTCTTACAGTCAATCAGTCCTTCCTTATTCATTCACTCATGTATTCATTCAAAAAATGTTTTGTGTGGTTTTTAAAGACTTGTCCTAGGTCAGCGGTTCTCAACATGTGGGTCATGACTCACAGGAACTGTATTAAAGGTTCACAGCATGAGGTAGGTTGAGAACCACTGTCCCAGGTGGGCATGTACAGGAGATGGGGCAAGGGGAAGACATCAGCCCTGGCTCAAAGAGAGAAGGATCCTGGAAGCAAAGGATCTATGTCCAGAGCTATGAGAGGCAGAGGGGCTTCCAGAGGTGAGAGGTTGCTGATGGTGAGTGGCAGGTGCCTCTCTGCTCACTTACACCCACCCATCCTTTAGGACCCCTCCTCAAGTCCTCCTGCTCTTTGGACCCTTTGGTACTTTTGCACACATATGGACATCTCCACTTCCTGGGCTCAGGCAGCATTCCCGTCTCTGCTGAGCATTGTTCTTTTCTTATCCCCCGCCCCCCTTTTATTCCTTATCTGGACTGTTACAGATCCCACTGTTTCACTCATCTTCTGTCTACTTTCTACTAGGACTTTTCAAAAAATTTGTTCTTAAAGCAAATCACATGGGGGGCTTGTTAAAATGCAGGTGTACTGGGTAAGCTTTGTGTGGAGCCCCAGACCCTGCATTTCTGACAGTCTTCCAGGGGATGCTGACCCTGTTGGTCTGCAGACCTCACTTTGGGTAAAACCGTTCTGCAGTATTAGACATCAAATCAAATCTTTTAAGCTAACTTTTTGATTTATGAGACTGTTTAATGGGCACACTGCTTCCTTTCTCTGTGTCTCTTTTTTCTTAGAAGCCAGATGAGAAAATTGTTTGATGGTTAGTAAATGCTAGGCTTCTGTATCACCATTTCCCTCCTCTGCTCCCTCGGCTGACATTGATAATTGAATATGATATTTTTTTTTCCCCACTGAGTATGGACATGTCCTGTTGAGAAAGATTTTTCAAAATAGTGCCCCAGAGAGCCACTTCTAGTCCAACAGAGCTGACTTGAGGGATGAATCCTATTTGCTACTCTGAATAAGATGTGCCTTTAGGTCTCTCCTAATGGAATGATTTAGGCAATTGGGGAGCTGTTCAGTGTACCATGTAGTCACGCCCCAGAAGCTGGCACCCATTCTGAGAGATGCAGGGTGCCTCCAGAGCCTTCAATACTGGAGAAGCCCTTCAGTCTGGGTCTGGGAAATGAGAGGAGGGGCAGGAAGAATAGGTGCAGGAAAGGAAGGATTAAGTGAGTGGTTCTCCACCATGTCTGCACTTGAGAATTACTGGGAAGTTTGTTAAAGTTTTCAGGTGATGCTTGAAGCCACCCCTAGACATTCCATTTAATTGGTCTATGGAATGACCAGGCATTAATATTTAAAAATCTTGCAGGTGAATCTAATGTGCAGTCAGAGCTGAGAACCAGTCATTTAAGACCAACCACAGTCACTTAGCAAGTGGAAAGGGGTTGAGGCGTTCATTTTCAATTGAGGCTCAGAGAAAAGCAGAAACCCAAACTTCACTGATATGGACACCCCAGGGCTGAGATAAGCTAAGCTGTTGGAAATAGCTTCTGATGAAGGAGTCTTCCGGTTAGAACTGATTACATCTCCAGAGGCCAAGACAAAAAAAGCAAAGGGTTGAGGAAAGATAGCAACTCCCAGCCATTTTTTGCTCAAAATGGATCTATCCTCCAAAATAAATGAGGTAAGGTAATTCCTTTCAGGCATGATAATGTTTTGGAGGGATGTCCTTGTTCTTATTGGCTCTGTCAATCCAGATTGGCTTTTCACAATCTTGTGTGTGTGTGTGTGTGTGTGTGGGGGTGTCTCCTCCTTCCCAGTTGAGGGCTTGGGGCTGGGAGGCAGCTGTATGCACAGTATCCACCCTTGATCTTCAGTCTTCAACAGGGCCTTTCTCATTTCCTTCCCTGATATACATACTCCGTCCCTTCAAGCACTCAGTCCTGC
>CAUYON010096574.1:0-10216 GCA_963573935.1 Arctocebus calabarensis
GCGGGCACCTGTAGTCCCAGCTACTTGGGGGCAGAGGCAGGAGACTCGCTTGAGCCCAGGAATTGGAGGTTGCTGTGAGCGTGATGCCACGGCACTCTATCCAGGGTAACAGCTTGAGGCTCTGTCTCAAAAAAAAAAAAAGAAAAAAAAAATATATATATATAAAATACAGTTGCAGAAAATTGATTAATTTGGAGTGAACTGGAACAGAAAAATATAGCTGTCTCTTCTGCTAGTGACGTTAAGTATTTTTGCTTCACTTTATTGAATACTTTATACTTTTAAAGTTTTAGTTATGAAATAATTACCATTTACTATTTCCAGGTCCATTTGACAGGTTGTGCTCTATTTGAGGTGAATGACTTTTAAAGTTGCAAAACCAATGGGGTGGGTGTGTCAGGGACATGCAAAAACAAATTGTGTCTAACCCCCCCATTGATATGACTCTTAAGTGTTTTTTGTTTTTTGTTTTTTTTTTATGTGTTTGGTTTACTAGTCGTAAAGAGCCTACAGAGGCTGGTCATGATTGTAAGTTGCTTTGTTGGATGTTAATTTGCTTTGAGGTTAGTGATAACCCAGCTCTGATAGTCTTTCTGTGGTAAGTGATGTATTCTCATAGTTTATTCTCTCATATAATACGTTTGGACACTGTTATCCATCTTACTGCTTTCATCTTTTCTGTTTTCATTTGTTTTGCATAGATCCTTTTTTTTTTTTTTTTTTAAATTTAATTTATTTATTTGTTTTGTTGCTGTTTGGCCGGGGCTGAGTTTGAACCCGCCACCCTTGGTATATGGGGCCAGCACCCCACTCACTGAGCCACAGGACTGCCCAGCATAGATCCTTTTATTGGAAGATTGGTTGTTTTTTAAAATTTGTTTATGAGGCTTCGTAATCCAGTCTAATTTTAGGAGACTATTTATTGAGATTACATAAATTAAATGTATATATCAATTAAAACAGAAATAAAGTAATGAGGCCAGATTAATGGGATATAGACAATCAGATAATTTGAGCCTGAAAGATGTGTGGTAATCTTTAATCTAGCTTTCAGGTCTTGCATTGAATGAATAGACAGGTGAGCATACTACCTGTTTTGTCACTTTCATGCCTAATATGCCTAATTTGAATTATTTCTTGTCTTAAGGGTCCATTAAGTGCACCATGTTTGAGAAGTATAGTGCCTCACAAAAGGCTGTCCATGAATGTATATGGCTGAGTGGATGAAGCAGTATTAAATTTTATTTATTTGATATTCACATTTTCTTCTGACATAACTAACACTATGTAAAACATCTGCTCTCTTTAGTTAACTTTAGCATGACTCAAAAGGGTACAGTTTATTATGTCAATAATAAAATCACAGCCTTGCATTGTGTGACTTCATGCTTCATTTCCATTTGAAAAGTGAGAATTCTGCAGCAGGTTGCATAATAAATTCTGAGGCGTTTCTGGGTCATGGATAAGATGTTGTTTCTTACTGCACCTGCAGAATTTCCTGTTGTCTGCCATTTTCCAGGTGCCAGGGATTTTTACAATATCCTATTGGGCAGATCGGCATTTTGTACTGTTGACATATAGCAACTGGTAATTTTCCTAAAGGGCTTTATCTAGATTTTTTTTCTTACTGTGCCTGTTTTAGTATGCCATGACTAGGCCTGTTTTTGTCAGTTTAATTCAGCAAACATGCATTGACATTTAGGTCCCAAGGCATGTTTCATGCCAGACCTAAGATTTCTTAGTAGGGCTCAATAATATTGTTTTGAGTAAAGAGTAGACTCTTTCCTAGATAAATTGGCCCTCAGTATAGAAATGGAGTCTGTAACTTTGGTTACTTATGTTTAGTCAGATTAACTAAAATCAGACTAACTGAAAATCAGTACATTTTAAGACAGCTAGCTAGTGACTTCATAAGTGGTTTGTTTGTAAAAGCTAACATGGAGGCCGTTCATTCTTAAGATGTTATGGTTCCAGGTGGCGCCTGTGGCTCAAAGAAGGAGGGCTCCGGCCCCACAAGCTGGAGGTGGTGGGTTCAAACTCAGCCCTGGCCAAAAACTGAAAAAAAAAAAAAAAAAAAAAGATGTATGGTTCCAAGTAAAACTGAAACTCATCAGACATTGCATGTAATCAGGCTTTTGTACCACTTAGGCAACCTACATTTTAACCTAAGGAAGTTTCAAATACTGAGTAGCTCTTGAATTAAATAATTCTGAGTACTAAATTTTACTTAAGAAAGCTAATGAACTAGAGAGGAAAGGTGTTGAAGTTTTAATGACTAGCACCTACTGGAAATAAACATCTTAAGCCTTTGGCATGCATGTTTTCAGTTGTTGTGAAGTACATTGGAGTGAGCTTGCAATGTCAAAGGTTAGCATGGAAGATACCACACATTAGTGATGAGGCTTTTAAAAAGTGGCATCCTAAAGTAAGTACTAACTGTGATCATTTTTGATCTGCCAGCTTTGTGGTAAATGTTGCGGAGTTACAACAAAATTGGCTATTGAAATTGGTCAGTATTATTATTTAATAATGTCCTTTATATCTAGAGCTCGAAGTTCACATAGTTGGACTTTGGTTCCCAACAGTGAGATCTTGTCTCTAAAAAAAAAAAAAATAGCCAGGCGTTGTGATGGATGCCGGTAGTCTCAGTTACTTGGGAGGCTGAGGCAAGAGAATTGCTTAAGCCCAAGAGTTTGAGGTTGCTGTGAGCTGTGACACATGGCACACTACTGAGGGCAACAAAGTTAAGACTGTCTCAAAAAAAAAAAAAAAAAAAAAAAGTTTTTTTTTTTGTACTCATCTTCAGTTTACTTATTCTCTCCTAAACCCATTCTTGTGAGATTTTCAACCCTGTCACTTTATTGAAACTGCACTTGTCAAAACCACCATGTTGAATTCTTATTTGATCTAATAGCGTTTGGTATAGTGGATACGTGTTTTTTAAAAACACTTTCTGTACTGGTTTCTAGGATATTACACTCTTCGGGTTTTTCTACCTCCTCCTTGGCTGCTGCTTCTACGTCTCCTTTTTTTGGTTCTTCCTCATTACTCCTACCTCTTTATTGGATGCTCCATGTGATCTCTGTTCTTTATTCTCATTCCTTTGGTGCTCTTACCCGGTCTTATAGCTTTAAGTACCATACATGTGCTGATGACTCTTAGATTTTTATCTGTAGCCTGGAACTCCTGGCTTGTATATCCTACTGCTTACTTGACATCTCTATTTATATATTTATCCTTATTTCAAACTGAACTTAAATCTGTCTCCTGTTCTCCTTGCTCCTCTTACAGTCTTCCATATCTCAGTAAATAGCAACTCCATCTTTCCAATTGCTCAGGCCAAGACTTTGAGTCATCCTTGATTCTTTTTCTCTCACACATCACATCTGATCTATCATGAAATCTTGCCAGCTCCATCTTCAGGATATATCCAGACTCTGACCACTTCTATTACCTCCACAGGTCTAAGCCTATATCAACTCATCCAAATTACTGTAGCCGTTTTTGCTCTTCCCCACTTATGATCTATTCTCATTACAGTAGCAAGAATGATACTTTTAAAAAGGGTAAGTCATGGGTGGTGCCTGTGGCTCAAGGAGTAGGACACCGGCCCCATTTACTGAAGGTGGTGGGTTCAAACCCGGCCCTGGCCAAAAAAAAAAGTAAGTCATATTTTGTCTCCTCTGGTCAAAACTATCTGGTGCTTCTCTGTTCTGCTCAGAGTAAAAGGCAAAGCCCTGTCCAGACTTTAATGTGATCAGATCTTCTTTGGTTTCTGACCTCATCTTTTCGTACTTGTCTTTTTGCTTATTTCATATGGCCATAATGGCCTCTCTGCTGTTCCTTTAACATGCTAGGTATATTTCTGTTTCAGGTCGTTTGTGTTTTCTGTTTGCTCTGCCTAGAATGCTGTTTGTTTAGGTATTTGCTTGCCTCCATCTTACTTGCTATTCTCTATCAGGCCTTCTTTTAGTCCTCTATGGCAGCTCCTCTTTTTCTGGCCTTCCTTAGCTTAGCTCCTTTTTCTCCACAAACTCTCTTTTTCTCCATATCACTTAAGCCATTTCACTTACAATGCATTTTGTTTATTTGTAGTTACATTATTTATTGCCTTTTTCTCTCCACTTGAATATGGACTCCAGCAACACAAGGAGTTTGTTGGTTTTTTTTTTCTTTTTTTTTTTTCTTGAGACAGGGTCTCATTTTATTTCTCTTGGTAGAGTGCTGTGGCATCACAGCTTGCAGCAGGCGCAAACTCCCGGGCTCAAGTGATTAAGTGATTCTCTTGCCTCAGCCTCCTAGGACTACAGGTGCCTACCTGCTATGCCTGCTATTTTTAGAGGGGGGGGGGGTCTTGCTCTTGCTCAGGCTGGTATTGAATTCCTGAGCTCAAGCAATCTATCTGCTTTGGCCTCCAGAGTGCTCGGATTACAGGTGTGAGCTATTGCACCTGGCCAAGTTTGTTGGTTTTGTTATTTTTAGATTATGAGCATCTAGTAGAACAGTGCCTGGCACTTAGTAGGTGTCTGAGCATTTGTGAACAAATTATTCTTCTATTAATAGTAATCTATTACTTGGCAGAGGGTGCCATCATTCTAATTTCAGTTTTTCCTTTGGAATACTATGTACCTTGAAGTCATTTTGATGTCTGTTTTTTTTCTTCATGAGTATCCTTTCTTGTTAATTTATTCATTTTAATTTTGAGCCCTTATTAAGCACTGTGCTAGTTGCATTGGGGCATACAAAGATAAAGGATACATAGACTTTGATCTTTAAGAGTTTATTAAGGGGCTCAGTGCCCATAGCTCAGTGGTTAGGGTGCTGGCCACACACACCCGGGCTGGCTGTTTTGAACCTGGCCCAGGCCTGCTAAACAACAGTGACAAATATAACAACAACAACAAAAATAGCCGGGCCTTGTGGTGGGTGCCTGTAGTCCCAGCTATTTGGGAGGCGGAGGCAGGAGACTCGCTTGAGCCCGGGAATTGGAGGTTGCTGTGAGCTGTGATGCCAAGGCACTCTCTCCAGGGTGACAACTTGAGGCTCTGTCTCAAAAAAAAAAAAAAGTACCTAAGAAATAAAGTGGTCCAGAATTCAGAACAATGAGAAATTGTAGCTGAGGGGAACAACCAAGAGACTTCAGAGAGGATTTGGTGGTTTGTGATATTTGTATTGAGTCAGGGTAAACAAACAGGATTTGATTATGAGAAAATGGAAAAGAGAATTCTATACAGAAGGAATAATATTAGCAAAATAAAAATGTAGAAGATGGCTGGCGCCTGTGGCTCAACGGGCTAAGGCACCAGCCACGCGTACACCTGAGCTGGTTGGTTCGAATCCAACCCGGCCCGCCCCAAACAACAATGACAGCTGCAACCAAAAAATGGCTGGGCGTTGTGGCGGGCTCCGGTAGTCCTAGCTACTTGGGAGGCGGAGGCAGGAGACTCGCTTGAGCCTAGGAATTGAAGGTTGCTGTGAGCTGTGATGCCATAGCACTATATCCAGGGTGATAGCTTGAGGCTGTTTCAAAAAAACAAACAAAACAAAACAAAAAAAATGTTGAAGATTTGTACGGGAAGTAACAAGTGGTTCATGTAGTTAAAGATAAGGAAATATGAAAGGAATTAGTGTAAACTTGGAGAGGAATGTTGGAGCTACTGGTAGAAGGCCTTGAATGCAAGAAGGAATTTAAACTTTATTCTGTCAACTGTGGTGCTTCAGTGGTGGACTATATGGGACTGTCTTTATGAATTTGACAGCTTTTTGTGGTGAGACTGAAATGCATATGTCTTGTTCTTGAATAACGTTTTGTTCTGTGGTATTTTGTTGTATAATACTGATGAGTGCCGGGGCCACTGTCTGTGTGTACGTTGTATGTTATCCCCATGTCTACATGCATGGGTTACCTTGGTACTCTGCTTTCCTTTCACATTCCCCAAAATGTGCATGTTAGATTAATTGGGGTGTTAAAATGGTCCTAGGATGATGTAGGGTGTGCGTGTGTGTACCCTGTGATGTAAACTGAAATAATTGGGTAAGTTATCTTACTTGGTTTTTATTAATCTTTCTTAAAAGTGTGTGTAGCTTGTATTTATTTCAGTGTTTAGTATTGGAAGCACTTGGAATTTATTTAGAAGCTTGTTGGTGGTTTTATGATGAGAAGAACTTAACTCTTATTTACAAATCAGTTAACCTGTGGTAGAATTGGTTTGTTGTATATTGTTTTGCTTAAATTTGCAGTTTCCAAGAATTTACTGAGACTGTTAAGTGAGCACTTAAGAGTACATTGATTAAAATGCTGTTGTGATAGTTTTGAGGAAAAAGTGATAAAAATAGTGGACATGAGTATAGAAAAGTTTCTTTGGAACAGATAAAACTTGGTAACTGGACGTGAGGGGCTGAACAACAAGTCTGACAACTACAGGGTTTCAAGCATACTTGATTAGCAGGCTGGGTGGCTTGAGTGTATTAAGTAGGGAACCCAAGGGAAGTAAGGTCAGAAGACAAGTTTAAATTTCATTTTGGTATTAAGTTTACAAGTGTAATCTTTTTAGAAAGGATGGACATGTTTGGCTTTGGTACCTTCATTTTGGTAACAAAAAGAGAAAGTCTCAGTTGTTGAATCTGTTGGCATCAGAATCTAGATAATTGATTTGAAAAACTGATATATTTTTTTATTACATCATAGCTTCATACATTAATGCAATCATGGGGTACAATGTGCTGGATTTATATACAATTTTTTTTTTTTTTTTTTGAGACAGAGCCTCAAGTTGTCACCCTGGATAGAGTGCCGTGGCATCACAGCTCATAGCAACCTCCATTTCCTGGGCTCAAGCATGTCTCTTGCCTCTGCCTCCCAAGTAGCTGGGACTACAGGTGCCCACCACAACGCCTGGCCATTTTTTGGTTTTAGTTGTCATTGTCGTTTGGTGGGCCCGGGCTGGATTTGAACCTGCCAGCTTAGGTGTACATGGCTGACACCTTAGCCCCTTGAGCCACAGGCGCCGAGCCTTTATATACAATTTGAAATAGTCTCATCAAACAGGTTAACATAGCCTTCATGGCATTTTCTTAGCTATTGTGTTAAGACATTTATATTCTACACCTAGTAAATTTCACATGTACCTTTGTAAAATGCACCATAGATATTTTTCTTTTGATCTGTAAGCGGCTCAGCTTGTTTCAGTTTGTTAGAGAAATTGCTGGTATAAATGTACTTTACCTATTTGTAGTAGTTTGATACAACTTGTTATCTTTTTTTTTTTGAGACTGAGCCTCAAGCTGTCATCCTGGATAGAGTGTGTGACATCACAGCTCACAGCAACCTCCAATTCCTGGGCTCCAGCGAGTCTCCTGCCTCCGCCTCCCAAGTAGCTGGGACTACAGGCGCCCGCCACAATGCCTGGCCATTTTTTGGTTGCAGCCGTTATTGTTGTTTGGTGGGCCTGGGCTGGATTCGAACCCGCCAGCTCAGGTGTACATGGCTGGCGCCTTAGCCCGTTGAGCCGCAGGTGCCGAGCCAATAGGAGGTGTTTTTAACCCAAAAGTTATTTATCTTTTATTTTATTTTATTTATTTTTTTTGAGACAGAGCCTCAAGCTGTCGCCCTGGTAGAGTGTCGTGGCATTACAGCTCACAGCAACCTCCAATTCCTAGGTTCAAGCGAGTCTCCTGCCTCTGCCTCCCAAGTAGCTGAGACTACAGGCGTCCGCCACAACGCCCGGCTATTTTTTTGTTTGGGTTGCAGCTGTCATTGTTGGTTGGCGGGCCCAGGCTGGATTCGAACCTGCCAGCTCAGGTTTACATGGCTGGCGCCTTAGCCCGCTGAGCCATAGGCGCCGAGCCTTAACCCAAAAGTTATTTATAGGAAAAAAATTATTTACTAATTAATATTGATAATTGTATACAGTTTTTATTTATAGACATCTAGCATTTTTATACTTAATGCATTTTTAATAGCTAAAAAAGGCATCATTGAGTTTATTAAAAACTTACAGTTCCCTAGCTTGACTTAAAAAGTGACCTTGAGAGCGGCGCCTGTGGCTCAAAGGAGTAGGGTGCCGACCCCAAATGCCAGAGGCGGGTTCAAACCCAGCCCTGGCCAAAAACTGGAAAAAAAAAAAAATAGATGACCTTGAGCTCACCACATTAGTCATCTTTGTATTACTCTTTTTTCTTTGTGCTTAGATACTAATGTCAGTGAATATAATTTGTCGCTATAGTCTTTCGTTTTCCAGTAAACAGGAATCAGTAGGTCCCAATGGTCCTGAAATGAGAGAATTTTTTTGTTGAAGATAATTTATACTTTTGAGCTCAGTGGAGCTGTGGTAGCTTTTAGTTTGCCAGGTTTAGCATATATTGTAGTTAACGTTTTTTAATGTAGGCAATTTTATTTCACATAATTGATTTGCCAGGAATATAAAGCATAAAATCATAATCTTGTGTGAAACCTGTGAGATCCTTTTTGCCTTGCTTCTTTCCAGAGAGGTTAGGGATCTAGTCTAAAATCACACACCCCCAACTAATGGCAGAGTAGGGGTGAGAGGTGAATTTCTTGACCTCCAGTTTGGGGTTCCATCGCCCATGTCAGACTGCTGCTTAGAAATGTGGACCAGAAAACCTTAAAGGAACTTAGCTTAGTTAGTCACATTACTAGCACCTAATAATGTTCAGTAGGAAAAATTAGAATATTTTTTCCCTCATTCCCTTTGGGGGGAAAAATATATATCTATATCTTTTGCAGTTTTTGGCCGGGGCTGGGTTTGAACCCACCATCTCCGGCATATGGGGCTGGTGCCCTACATAGGCACCGCCCTGAAAATATATTTTTTAAAAACCTAACGATTTTCAGTGGCATTTAGTACCTTCACATTGTTGAACGATGTTGAACCTTATATAGTTCCAAAACATTTTCATCACTTGAAGTAAAAAATCCCTTACCCATTAAGCCGCTTGAATTTTTTCAAGTAAAATCAACTATAGCAAGTTTGTGTTAGAGGTCATCCCTAGTGCTTTTCTACACATCTCTGATTTGCTAGTGAGAAATAAAGAGAATCCTTTTTATATTATTTAGTAGTGGATATATTATAGCAGCAACATTAAAGAAGGAAGTGTCAGGCACATAATAATGCTGATGGCAGACGTGCATTATACGTATTATCTTTAATCTTCACACTAGTCTGTCAGAATGGTTACTATATCACAGATAAGAACACTAAGTTTGTTTAATAACTTTAGAATCATTTACCTTATGAATGGTGGATCTGGGATTCAAATCCTCGTCTATTTGGCTAGAAAAGTTTGGTTGTGTTTTGACTAAATCTGAGATTAAGCAGGCAAAAAGCAACAAATGGAAGAAATCATCTCAGTACTGTCTGAGAAGTATACTTATAAGGGAAGGGGATTTGAGTTTGCTAGTCCTGTTAGTTTTTGTGCATTAGTAGCTACTTTCTCCTGACTAATTGTGATCTATATGAAGGAGGGTAAAAACAAAATAGGAAATAGCCTTTGGAACTCTTTAATGAATATTATTATAAATAATTAGAAGAAATTGCTATGTAGCTTCTGAGATTTGTTCCTAGAAATTCTCCATTCATTTTTTTCTTATATATTTTTAGTGACTCTTTATGTGATTTAAATTTTTAAATTGATTTGCTTGCAGGGTAAATAAATTTATTTATTTTTATTTATTTATTTATTTTTGAGACAGCCTCAAGCTGTCACCCTGGACAGAGTGCTGTGACATCACAGCTCACAGCAACCTCCAATTCTTGGGCTCAAGCGAGTCTCCTGCCTCCGCCTCCCAAGTAGCTGGGACGACAGGCGCCCACCACAACGCCCGGCCATTTTTTGGTTGCAGCCGTCATTGTTGTTTGGCAGGCCTAGGCTGAATTCGAACCCACCAGCTCAGGTATATGTGGCTGGCGCCTTAGCCCGTTGAGCCATAGGTGCCAAGCCATGGCAAATAAATTTAAATAGTACTGAAATTTGGTAGTTATCCTTTTTTAAGATTCTGTGAAAAAAGTGGTGGTTCATTTTCTGTGAAGAATAACTCAAGTGGTGTGTGTTGAAGGATTTTTTTTTTTTTTAATAATTTTATTGAATCATAATTATGTACATTGGTGCAATCACAGGGCACGATTCATATACATTCAGAAATATTTTGATCATACTGTTACAGATATCCTTCATGGCATTTCCTTGATCACTATAT
>CAUYON010096577.1:0-16330 GCA_963573935.1 Arctocebus calabarensis
TGTAGTCCCAGCTACTTGGGAGGCTGAGGCAAGAGAATCGCTTAAGCCCAAGAGCTGGAGGTTGCTGTGAGCAGTGTGATGCCACGGCACTCTACCCAGGGCGATAAAGTGAGACTCTGTCTCTACAAAAAAAAAAAAAAAAAGTAAAAAAGATGATTGTTATAATCAGGTATGTAATTACTTAGACACCTCTAAGTTCTATCTGTTAATAATATGTTCTTTTAGAAACTCCAATTTAATCATCTCATTCTTTTTTTCAGTAATTTTCTCCAAACAATGATAAAAGTCTCTTTGATGGAGAGAATGCAGAAAACTGTTTTTGAGTATCCCCAAATCATATGTCTATAATAAAGGTTTGACTCTAATTAGTGAAGTAGGCCCAATTTAGAAAGTGGCAATGAGGTGGTAACTAACAATTGTACTAGCCATTATCAAAAATTAACTACTTTGGGCATCTTTGTTTTGGGTTTCTGTGGTTTAGGTGCATCCAGAATTTCTTCATAGTCTGCACTTATTCCCTTTGCCCAGCGACCAACTGTGACCATTGGATCTGAAATCTGACTTTCAGGGCAATCTTTCTTTAAGTGTTTCACAGAGCCACAAAGTTTGCAACCACCACCAGTATCCTTTAGGATTATCAGGACAAGATGTAGACAGGTGTCCCATTTCCCCACAAACAAAACATTTTGCAAAAAGAAATTGACCAACAGCTAGGTCTACTTTAGCCTTACATTTGGTTATTTCATGCTCTGTGGCCCCACACCAGTAACATATTCCAGTATCCATATCTTGATGTTCAAGGGTGGCTGGGCAATCTGCATTTCCATGACCAGGTTCTCCAATGGAAACATACCATCACATTTTTCTTTGCTGCTTGTCTTTTTTTTTGAGACAAAGCGTCAAGCTGTCATCCTGGATGGAGTGCTGTGGCATCACAGCTCACAGCAACCTCCAATTCCTGGGCTCCGCCTCCCAAGTAGCTGGGACTACAGGCACCTGCCACAATGCCTGGCCATTTTTTGGTTGCAGCTATCATTGTTGTTTGGCGGGCCCAGGCTGGATTCGAACCCACCAGCCCAGGTGTACGTGGCTGGCGCCTTAGCCCATTGAGCCACAGGCGCTGAGCCAGCTGCTGCTTGTCTTTTTAATCGTCTTCCTTCCCATTGACCGTCTTTCTTTAAAGCAACTGCAATTTCTTCTCTTAGGTCCTGAATGTTTGATGCTATAATCTCCCCATTGTGAACCATCTGTGAGTTCTGTCTTAGGTATTCCATGAGTCCATTCACATCTTCATTTAAGTTTTCTTTTTTCTTTTTGTTCTTTTTATGTTTTGCTTGGGTTGCATCATTTTTAAGGGATAGCCTATTGGTTCCAATTTATTTATGCTTTGGTAGGTTTTGGCTTGTTCCCTCACAGGACTGCCTCTTCATGTCCTCCCACAATGTTGCAGAAAAGGGTGTCTTACTACATGTGGTAGTAATTTGTGCCCACCGAGTCATAGTTTGATCAGAAGTAACTTCGCAGTTGAGTACGAATCCTCCAGAGCAGCTGAGTTTGCGAGCCCACCATTATTATTATCATTCTTTTTGCAGTTTTTGGTTGGGGCCAGCATCCTACTCACTGAGCCACAGGCATCACCCCTATAAGGCCACCATTTTTTGTTCTAAATGATGTCCTAATGAATATCAGACAAATTTTATTCTGTGGGTGCCATCAGTTTTAATAATTATACTGTTAAAGAAGTTTTCAGTTTGTTAAAGACAATGCTGATTTTAGAGATTTATATAGATTTTGTAGAACAACCAAGATCCAAATATATTAAAATCTAAATTTTCCATTTGGTAGATAGCTGTATAAAGGGAAATAAAGAAACCTATATTTATTTAGTAGTTTATTTATGAATCTATTTAGCTATTCATCTATTTATTAATATATATTCATTTTGCCCCATTTGCCAACTCAAAAAATATATATTTTTAAATTTTTATTAAATTATAATTGTGTACATTGGTGCAATCATGGGGCACAATGTGCTGACTTTATATACATTCTGAAATATTTTCATTGAACTATTTAACATAACCATCATGGACTTTTAATCACTGTATGAAAACATTTATATTCTACATTTAGTAATTTTCACCTATACCTTCTAAGATGCACCGTAGGTGTGATCCCACCAATCACCCTCCCTCCACCCATCCTCCACCCTCTCCTCCCCTCCCTCAAAAAATATTTTTAAGTACATATGGCAATACATATCATACACAGGATAAAGAGAATGAATAGTTGTAAGTAAAGAATGGTAAAGGAAGTTGGATATAAATTTAGTATATAAAAAGCATGCCATAAGAGTCTTTTTTTTTTTTTTTTGAGACAGAGCCTCAAGCTGTCACCCTGGATAGAGTGCTGTGGCATCACAGCTCACAGCAACCTTCAATTCCTAGGCTCAAGTGAGTCTCCTGCCTCCACCTCCCAAGTAGCTGGGACTACAGGCGCCCACCACAACGCCCAGCCATTTTTTGGTTGCAGCTGTCATTGTTGTTTGGCGGGCCCGGGCTGGATTGGAACCCACCAGCTCAGGTGTACGTGGCTGGCACCTTAGCCGGTTGAGCCACAGGTGCTGAGCCAATATTCTTTTTTGAAACAACATTAACAAAGATTTTATTTTATTTTTTAATTCAAGAAATTATTTATTTCTTTATTTTTATTTCAGTAGATTTACCGGGTACAAATATTGTTGTTACATGGATAAATTGTATATTGTTGAAGTCAGAGCTTTCAGAGTACCCATCACTTATACTACATCTCCCTCTCAACCTCACTTCACTTATGATAATAATCTTTGGTTTCATTCAAGTTGCTACAAAAGGTACGATTTCATTCCTTTTTATTTAAGGAATTCCTGACTGGTATTCTGTGTTCTGCAAATTCTGACAATTAAGTTCACCAGCTTGCTACTGTGCTTACGTTGGCAGCACTATTCACACAACTTCATAAGGTTTCATAACTTTGGTATATCAGTGTCTCACACCTGTGTTCATGTCGACTTGTGACGGTGTCTTGCTGAGCTGTGTTCATTGTTGTTGAGCATGTTTTTGTGTGCTGTTATAATGACAGTTCTGATAGTTATTCCAGAAAGAATTCCAAAATCTCTTTGAAGGGTGAACTGGGTGCTGGCATCATGAACAGCTACCCCAGGGGAGTACTTCAAAGGTGACTATAATGATATTCAGTAATGAGGTATGTAGCACTTTTTCTGGGATGAGTTTGCAAACTTAATTGTCAGACCTTCATATATACGAGTATCTATTTTTTATCCATTCATCAGTTGATGGGCACTTCGGTTGATTCCACATATTTGCAATTATGAATTATGCTGCAATAAACATTTGAGTGCAGGTGTCTTTTTTTGTAAAAGGACTTCTTGTCCTTTGTGTAGATACCTGGTTGTGTGATTACTAGACTAAATGATAGTTCTGCTTTTAGTTCTTTGAGGAATCTCCATAGTGTTTGCCATAGAGGTTCCCAAGCAGGTTGTACTAGTTTACATTTCCACCAACAGTGTATAAGTGTTCCTTTTTCACTGCATCTTTGCCAACATCTATTGTTTATTGACTTAATAATATCATTCTGATGGGGTAAGGTGGCATATCACTGTGATTTTAATTTGCATTTCTCTGATGATTAGTAAAGTTGAGCATTTTTTCATGTCTGTGGGCCATCTTTTGAAAAATGTCTGTTTATTTCTTCCTGATTTGTTTGAGTTCTTTGTAGATTCTGGATATTAGTTCTTTGTTGGATATAGTTTGTAAATATTTTCTGACATTCTGTACGTTATCTATTCTGTTCATTATTTCCTTTGCTGTGAAGAAGTTTTCTAGTTTAATTAAGTCCCATTTACTAATTTTTATTATTGCTGTCTTTACTTTTGGGCAATTAGTCATAAATTCTTTTCCGAGGCCAATGTCCAGAAGAGTTTTTTTTTTTTTTTGGTTTCTTCTAGAATTTTTATGATTGCACGCATTACATTTAAGTCTTCAATCCAGCTTAAGTTACTTTTTTAATATAATGAAAGGTAGGGATCTTATTTCACTCTTTTGCATGTGGCTATCTAGTTTTCCCAGTACCATTTGTTGATTAGAATGTCTGTTTCTCCAGTGTGTGCTTCTGTCTGCTTTGTTGAAATCATATGATAGTAGGTATATGGTTTCATTTATGGGTTTTCTATTCTATGCCAAAATCTATGTGTCTGCCTTTATACCCATATCATTCTGTTTTTGTAATGTCTCTTGTAGTGTAATTTGGAGGTAAGTAATGTGATGTATCCAGATTTATTTTTTTGCTTAGGATTGTTTGATTATTCAAGTTCTTTTTGGTTCCTATGACGTACAGAATTGTTTCATCTAGATCTGTGAAAATGACATTGGTATTGTGATGAGATTTGCATTGAATTTTTATAAATCATTTTAGATAGTATTGATTTTTCCAATCCATGAAGTTGGAATATTTTTCTATTTGTTTGTGTTATCTATATTCTTTTTTTAAAATCAGTATTTCATAGTTCTCCTTGTAAACTTCTTTCACCTCTTAGGCTAAGTATATTTTTAGATATTTTATTTTCTTTGATGCTATTGTAAATGGTATCAAGATCTTTATTTGATTCTCAAATTGACCGTTATTAGTATATAGAAATAGTACTGATTTATGAACATTCATATTGTAATCTGAGACTTTCCTAAATTTATTTATCAACTCTAGGAGTCTTCTGGTAGAGTCTTTAGGAATCTCTAGATGTAAGATCATGTCATACACAAAATGTGATAGGTTGGTATCCTCTTTTCTAATTTGGATGCCCTTTATTTCCTTTTTTTTTTCTTTTTTTCCTTTTGAGACGAAGTCTTTCTCTGTTTATGGTGAGGTGTCTCAGCTCACATTAACTCCTGGGCTTAAGTGATCCTCTTGCCTCAGCCTCTTGAGTAGCTGGGACTATAGACACCTGCCACAAAACCTGGCTTGATTTTCCATTTTGAGTAGAGACTGTGTCTTGCTCTTGCTGAGGTTGGTCTTCAACTTTTGAGCTCAAGGAACCCACCCACCTTGGCCTCCCAGAGTGCTAGGATTACAGGTGTGAGCCACCAGGCCTGCTTGGATGCCCTTTATTTCTTTCCCTGGGCCTGACTGTTCCAAATAGGACTTCTAGTACTATGTTAAATTGAAGTGGTGACAGTGGATCCTTGTGTTATTTCAATTCTTAGAAGTACTTCGACTTTCCCTCATTCTGTATGTTGTTGGCTATGAGTTTGTCCTCTGTTGTTTTTATTATTTTGAGATATGTTCCTTCTATGCCTAATTTATTGAGTGTATTAATCACAATGGGGGCTCGGCGCCTATGGCTCAGCAGGCTAAGGCGCCAGCCATGTAAACCTGAGCTGGCAGGTTCAAATCCAGCCTGGGCCCGCCAACCAACAATGGCGGCTGCAACCCAAACAAAAATAGCCGGGCATTGTGGCGGGCGCCTGTAGTCCCAGCTACTTGGGAGGCAGAGGCAGGAGACTCGATTGAGCCCAGGAATTGGAGCTTGCTGTGAGCTGTAATGCCACGACACTCTACCCAGGGCGACAGCTTGAGGCTCTATCTCAAAAAAAAAAAAAAAAAAAATTAATCACAATGGGGTGCTAGGTTTTTTTGAATGTGTTTTCTGCATCTATTGAGATAATAATTGGCTTTTTAAAACAATTTGAAAAATTGAATCCCATTTGCTAATTTGTGTATGTTGAGCACATCTGGGATGCAACTCATTTGATAATGGTGAATTATCTTTTTGATGGGTATTGGATTTTATTTGATGATATTTTGTTAAGAATTTTTGAATCAGGTGGCACCTGTGGCTCATTGAGTAAGGCGCCGGCCCCATATACCGAAGGTGGTGGGTTCAAACCTGGCCTTGGCCGAACCGCAAAACAGAAAAATAGCTGGGCGTTGTGATGGGCTCCTGTAGTCCCAGCTACTTGGGAGGCTGAGGCAAGAGAATCGCCTAAGCCCAGGAGTTGGAGGTTGCTGTGAGCTGGGTGATGCCACGGCACTCTACCGAGGGCAGTAAAGTAAGACTCTGTCTCTACAAAAAAAAAAAAGAATTTTTGAATCTATGTTTCTGAAGGATATTGATCTGTTTTTGTTATCATTGTGATACTGGCTTCACAGAATCAGTTTGGGTAGATTCTCTCCTTCTCAATGGTATGGATAACTTTTAGTAAGATTAGTGCTAGTTGGCTTGGCGCCTATGGCTCAAGCGGTTAAGGCACCAGCCATGTGCACCTGAGCTGGTGGGTTCGAATCCAGCCTGGCCCGCCAAAGAACAATTTCGGCTGCACCCAAAAAATGGCCAGGCGTTGTGGCGGGCACCTGTGGTCCTGGCTATTTGGGAGATGGAGGCAGGAAACTCGTTTGAGCCCAGGAATTGGAGATTGCTGTGAGCTGTGAAGCCATAGCACTCTATCCAGGGTGACAGCTTGAGGCTCTGTATCAAAAAAAAAAAAAAAAAAGATGACTTTGAAATATTTCTTATTTTTCTATTGTCTATAAGATATGGCATGATCTTTTTTTTGAAATTTTCTTTTACTTTTATTTATAAATATTAGTTGTCTATTTTTTGCGATTTTGGAAAAAAATATAAGAAGTTGACTGATGACTCCATACTGAGCATGAGAGTTAAAGCATTCTATAATAGACATACTCTTATTTGACAATGTGAATGTTACTTTCTTTACATTATTATTATTAATATTGCTTAAAATTTTAATGCAGTAATCTTCTGATTTCTTTTCTGAATGTATTTATCTTCATTCATTCTTTTTGAGGTTTTTGTTTCTAGTCCCTATCTTAAACACTGTTATTGTTATTAAATTTTAAGCCTTTTTAATTCTGTGAAGGCAAAAAGTGGAAACCCAATAAACACCTGTATATGTAAAAATAAAAAAAAAAAGGTTATGTGTTTCCAAAATTTTATCCAATTCCTCTAGGTTATCTAGTTTTCAGGTTGGATGACATTTTGCATTTCTGTGACATAAGTTTTACATGTCTGTATATAAGTTGTATTCCTATTTTCATTTTTGATTAAGCTTATTTGAATACTTCCTGTTCTATTTCTGGTTAATGTAGCTAGTGACCTATCAATTGTGTTTATCTTTTCTTTTCTTTCTTTCTTTTATTTTTTGAGACAGAGGCTCAAGCAATCGCCCTCGGTAGAGTGCTATGGCATTACAGCTCACTGCAACCTCCAACTCCTGGACTCAAGCCATTCTCCTGCCTTCGCCTCCCAAGTATCTGGGACTGCAGGCGCCTGCCACAATGCCTGCCTATTTTTTGGGTTGCAGCCATCATTGTTGTTTGGTGGGCCCGGGCTGGATTTGAACCTGCCAGCTCAAAGGTGTGTGTGGCTGACGCCTTAGCCCCTTGAGCCACAGGCCCCAAGCCTGTGTTTATCTTTTCAAAGAAACACATTTTTGTTTTGTCAATCTTTTATGAACTTTTCTTGTTTTCCATTTTGTTTAGTTATGCTCTGAGCTTTGTTATTTCTTTTTTTCTGCTAGTGTTGTGCATGGCTTGTTCTTCTTTTTCTAGTTCTTTTCAGTGTGAAATTAGATTGTTAATTTGTGATCTTTCTGTTGTTTTCGTGTAGGCATTTAAGGCAGTGGACTCCCCTCTTAGCAATGCTTTTTCTGTACTCAAGAGATTTGGGGTCTTGTAATGGCTTTGTTGTTCAACTGAACACATTTTTTTGTTTTTCTATCTGTATTTCATCATTGACCCAAGGTTCATTCAGTAGGAGGTTGTTTAATTTTCATACATTTGTATAGTTTTAGAGTTCCACTTGGAACTAATTTCTAGTTTTATTCCAACGTGGAATGAGAAAATATATGGTATGATTTTGACTTTTTAAAATTTTCTGTAACTTCCTTTGTGGCCTATCATATGATGTATCTTGGAAGATATTCCATGTGCTGATGAAAAGAATGTATATTCTGTAGTTTTAGGGTAGAATTTTTGGTAAATGTTTCTTAGGTTCATTTGCAGTCATAATGTTACTACAGTCCTATTTAAGTTCGATGTTTCTTTGTTGATTTTTTGCCTCAATTGTATGACTACTTCTGTCACTGGGGTGTTGATCTCCCTCTCTATTATGATGTTGCTGTTTATTTTTTTCCTTAGATCTAGTAGAATTAATTTTATTAATTTTGGAGCTTCTGTATTAGGCTCATATGTATTTAAGATTGCTGAAAGTTCTTGTTGAATCAATCTCTTTATCAGTTGATTTAAAGTCTATTTTTATCCAATATGAAAACAACTACCTCTGTTTGCTTTTGGTTTTAATTTGCATGGACTATTTTTCTACTCCTTTACCTTGAGGATCTTTGCCAGTTAAATGGGTATATTCCATATTAAGACCATTTACATTCAATGATAGAACTGTGTAAGTACTGTTCTGTTCATCATGTTGATAGTTTACTCATTGTTTTGTTTTCTTTCTTGTTTTACTATTTTGTGAGAGCTGTGAGTTTTAACTTTTGAGTCTTTTTACATTGGTGCATATTGATTGTCTGGTTCCATATATAGAGCATTTCTTAAGCATTTCTTGGAGGGCAGGCCTTATGGTGACAAATTCCTTTAGAGTTTTTTATCCCCAAAAGACTTTATTTCTCTTCATTTGTGAAATTTTATTTTGCAGGATACAAAATTATTGGCTGGCAGTTATCATGATGTTTCAGAAGACTAAAAGTCTGGCTCTTGGCTTGGTGCCTGTAGCTCAACGGGCTAAGGCGCCAGCCACGTACACCTGAGCTGGCAGGTTCGAATCCAACTCAGGCCCACCAAACAACAATGACAGCTGCAACCAAAAAATGTCCAGGCGGGTGCCTGTAGTCCCAGCTACTTGAAAGGCAGAGGCAGGAGACTCGCTTGAGCCCAGGAATTAAAGGTTGCCGTGAGCTGTGATGCCACAGCTCTGTATCCAGGGTGACAGCTTGAGGCTCTGTCTCAATAAATAAATAAATAAATAAAAGTCTGGCTTTTCAATTTTTTGCTGGGCAGCGACTGTGGCTCATCAAGTAGGGGGCCGGCCCCATATACCGAAGGTGGTGAGTTCAAACTCAGCCTCAGCTGAACTCCAAAAACAGAAAAATAGCTGGGCATTGTGGTGGGCGCCTGTAGTTCCAGCTACTCAGGAGGCTGAGGCAAGCGAATCGCCTAAGCCTAGGAGTTGGAGGTTGCTGTGAGCTGTGTGACGCCACGACACTCTACTGAGGGTGATAAAGGGAGACTCTGTCTCTCCAAAAACAAAAAGAAAATTTTTTTGCTGAAAAGTCTGCTGTTAGTTGGATAGGTTTTCCTTTGTGTATTTTTTGATGCTTTCATGTCCCAGCTTAAAGGGTGTAAGTCTTTACTTTGACTTTGACCAGACTGACGACTGTGTGCCTTGGTAATGTCCTATTTGCCATGAATCTTCCCAATGTCCAATGATCTTCTTATCTTGGGATGTCTAAATCTTTAGTGATTCCCAATTCTTCTCAATTATCCCTCAAATAGATTTTCCATGACTTTTGCTTTTACTTTTCTCCCACAGGGATACATATGATTTTTATATTTGTTTCACTTTACGAAGTCCCATATTTCTCAAAGAGATAGTTCATTTTTGATTCTACATTTTTTTTTTTATAGAGATAGAGTCTCACTTTATCGCCCTCTGTAGAGTACGTAGTGTCACAGCTCACAGCAACCTCCAACTCCTGGGCTTAGGCGATTCTCTTGCCTCAGCCTCCCAAGTAGCTGGGACTACATGCACCCACCACAACGCCTGACTATCTTTGCAGTTCGGCTGAGACCAGGTTTGAACCCACCACCTTCGGTATATGGGGCTGGCACCCTACTCAATGAGCCACAGGCACCAACCTTGATTCTACATTTTTGACTCCCTGGATTAATTTGAAATCCTTGACTTTAAGTGTTGATATTCATTTCTTCTATTTGGTCTAGTCTGTTGAAAGTTTCTCTTGTATTTTGAAATGTTCTAAATAATTCTTTAATTTCAGCTTGGTGCCTGTGGCTCAAGTGGCTAAAGCACCAGCCACATACACCTGAGCTGCTGGGTTCAAATCCAGCCTTAATAGCTGGGTGTTGTGGTGGGTGCCTGTAGTTCCAACTACTTGGAAGGTGGAGGCAGGAGAATAGCTTGAGCCCAGGAGGTGGAGCTTGCTGTGAATTGTGATGCCACGGCACTCTACCCAGTGTGACAGCTTGAGGCCCTGTCTCAAAATAATAATAATTATTATTATATTAATTAATTATGATTATTATTTAATTTATAGAAGCTCCGTTATATTTTTTCTTATGTTACCCTTCTATTTAGGAAGTTTTTCGTTGATTCCTTTTTTTTGGTTTGTTTATGTTGGGTTTTAACTTTCTCATAAACCCTGTGGATCTTATTTGCCAACTATATTTTAAATTTCCCATCTGAAATTTTAACAATAATTTCAGTTTGGTTGGAATCCATTCCTAGAGAAGTATTGTGATCTTTTGAGGGTGTCAATACAGCTTTAAAAAAGAAATGTTTCCAGAGTTCTTATGCTGGTTTCTTTTCATCTGGAAACCTTTTCTCTCTCTCTTTTTTTGAGACAGAGTTTCGCTTTGTTACAGTTAGTAGAGTGTTGTTGGGGTCATAGCACAAAGCAACCTCACTCTTGGGCTCAAGTGATCCTATTGCCTTAGCCTCCCGACTAGCTGGGACTACAGGCTCCTGACACAATATCTGCTTATTTTTAGAGGTGGGGTCTCGCTCTGGCTCAGGCTGGTCTCAAACATGTGAGCTCAAGCAATCCGCCCATCTCAGCCTCCCAGAGTGCTAGGGTTACAGGCATGACCCACCATGCTTGGCTCTACTTCTCTCATCTTAAAACAGATAGCTTTCCAATATGCCTGTTCTCCTCTGGGAGAAATATGTTGCTCAGTGAATTGATGGAAAGATCCCTGGAGGGTGTCCTTTAGTCCTGCTCGAGGTTGAGCAGGCAGGAGGGCGGTGGGTGCAGTGTGAGCCTTGGACACTGCTGTTCTCTTGTGTCTCCCTGTCCCCTTTCATTGTCACAGGCGATTGGTGTGCATGGTGGGTACATGGCAGGTGTTTGCCATGCAGTTGTGTGAGTGTTCGCCCCACCCATGTCTGTCAACAGTGGTATTAGCCAGGTGACGGTAGCAGTGGTTGCATTAACCAGTTGGCAGTGGCAGCACCTGGGGTTGTGGGCACTTTCTTCTCCTAGGTCCTGTGATTGCTGTTGCTGGACAATGCTCCCAAGACAGTGGCTGTGGGCCCTGGTTTTATGGACATTTGCTCTATCCTGGTTCCCCCAGAAGTGGTGTGGGTATGCAGTATGTGCCCAGGGGGCGTCCATGACTTCCTGATCTTCCATCTCTCTCCCCATCTCAGCAGGGGAATGAAGAGGTGACAGCAATGAATCTCACCCCTGGGGGGCTGGGACTTCAACATGGTGCCATCCTCAACCCTGGGGTCCCCCGAGTTCAGAGGCCACCAGGTCCTACCCCCTGTGCCCTCTTTCCAGCCCAGTCTCCTGCAGCTCCTGTGTCAGTTCAGAGCCTGGCTGTGGTGAGGGGTTCTCCCACAGCTCTGACTGCAGTGCTTTTGGGGGAATGTGGAGCCCCAGGGCTCTCTCCTCTGTCCCTTCCACAGGTGTGGGTGCACTCCTCGGCTACCTCCTATCTTGCTGAGTGGCTGATCCTACTTTCCGCTCCTTCACTTGGGAACTTCTTATTGCCATTATTGATTCCCAGTGTTCTTCCTTTGACAACTGATCAGAAGTTGCATGTCCATTATCCTCTCCCTGAGAAGAGCATGTGCAGGCTGCTTCTCGTCTGCCTCCCGGCCCCTATTTCCTTTTGAATTGAGAGAACAGAGTTTTATATGGGATCAAAAAATTTCTGAGTAATCACTGCAAAATTGAAGGCCTAAATCCTTAGTGTGTCTAGAAGAACCTCCACAAATAGTCCTTCACCCCTCTTTAGACTTATTTTTTACTCCCTTTCTCATAAACCATATATTTGAATCTAACTGTATTCCCAAAACATGCCTTGCATTTTCCTCTCTTGCTGTTTTTACCTATTTTTTTCCTTTAGTCATTGGGGATACATTCTTTTGCTCACATTTTAAATATTAAAATCCTAGTTATATAAATATCCCTTTTGCTATGAAATCTTCCCCACATTCCTCTGGTCAATAATTACACTTTCCTGGGCGGGTAACTGTGGCTCATCAAGTAGGGCACTGGCCCCAGATACCGAAGGTGGCGAGTTCAAACCCGGCCTCGGCCGAACTGCAAAACAGAAAAATAGCCGGGCGTTGTGGTGGGTGCCTGTATTCCCAGCTACTCAGGAGGGTGAGGCAAGAGAATCGCCTAAGCCCAGGAGTTGGAGGTTGCTGTGAGCTGTGTGACGCCACGGTAGTCTACGGAGGGTGACAGAGTGAGACTCTGTCTCTACAAAAAAAAAAATTGCACTTTCCTGTTGGTAATGGAATTGTTTTTGCATGAAGTTATTTATTTTTTTCTTTTGACAGTCACTGTGTTAAGTTCTAAATAATGGAAACAAAAAGGAAAAAACAGGGCGGCGCCTGTGGCTCACAGGAGTAGGGCACCAGCCCCATATGCGGGAGGTGGCGGGTTCAAACTCAGCCCCGGCCAAAAACTGCAAAGAAAAAAAATAAAAAAGGAAAAAACAATTGTGCCTTCTTAGAACTTAAATGAGGAGACAAATGAAACAAATTATCATGAAGTGAATATATAATCACATATGATAGCAAGAGTTGTGAAGTAAAACAAAGGAGAAGGAAAAGGCTAACAAGGGCGACCTACTTAGATTTAGAAATAGAGGAGACTTTCTGAAGAAGTAACATAAAGCAGAAAGTTGACTCTCATATTCTTGAAGTTATTTGCATATTTGGGGATTCCCCTGCTAAATCTAAGTTCCTATATGCATTTTTAATTTTATTGCCTCTGCAAGATCTGAGATAGGCCCTTACCTATTGGGCTGATCAATAAATGATGGATCCATTGAAAGGTATTTGCTCACTTACCAAAAACCTAACTTGATACATTCATCTGGGCTCTGAATTAATGTGCTAGGTCCCTTTGTTTTCTTGAACCGGGTACTGTTCTGAGTCCTTGACTGACCAGGAGAACTGGAAAGAGGGACGTGGAGGAGCAATGTTTGTTACTAGCCACGTCTTCACCAAGAGATGAAACTCAAGAGATGTGAACTTTAATTCTGCAGATCTTCATTTTCATGCATTGGAAGGGTGTACCCTACATAAGGATGTTTGTCCTTATGAAAGACTAGAGGATTCTACCATCAAATTAGGAATGATAAATTAAAAATGTCAAAACAAAGAAACTCCTGTAACGAGAATACACTTTTCTTTTAGACAGGGTTTCTTTCTGTTGCCAGGCTGGAATGCAGGGGCCAATCACAGCTCTCTACAGTTTCAAACTCCCCAGCTCAAGTGAACCTCCCACCTCAGCCTTCTGATTTTGTTGTTGTTGTTGTTGTTGTTTTGTAGAGACAGAATCTCACTTTATCGCCCTCGGTAGAGTGCCATGGCGTCACACAGCTCACAGCAACCTCCAACTCCTGGGCTTAGGTGATTCTCTTGCCTCAGCCTCCCGAGTAGCTGGGACTACAGGTGCCTGCTGCAACACCCAGCTATTTTTCTGTTTTGCAGTTCAACCGAGGCTGGGTTTGAACTTGCCAACCTCGGTATATGGGGCCGGCACCCTACTCGATGAGCCACAGGTGCCTCCCTTTTTTGTTGTTGTTGTTGAAGTTTTTGGCTGGGGCTGGGTTTGAACCCGCCACCTCTGATATGTGCCCTAGCCCTTTGAGACACAGGTGCCACCCTCAGCCTTCTGATTAGTTGGGACTACAGGTAGGTGCCATCATGCCCAGCTAATTTTTTTTCTTTTTTAATGTAGAGACAGAGTCTCACTTTATTACCCTCGGTAGAGTGCCATGGCGTTATACTACTCACAGCAACCTCCAGCTCCTCGGCTTAAGCGATTCTCCTGCCTCAGCCTCCCGAGTAGCTGGGACTACAGGTGCCCGCCACAATGCCCGGTTATTTTTCTGTTTTTTGCGGTTTGGCTGAGGCCGGGTTTGAACCCGCCACCTTCGGTATATGGGGCTGGTGCCCTACTCGATGAGCCACAGGCACCGCCCAGCCCAGATAATTTTTTTATCTTTTATTTTTTGTAGAGATGAGGTCTTGCTATGTTGTCTAGGCTGGAAGACCTGGCCTCCAAGGATCCTCTTACTTTTGCCTTCCAAAGTGCTGGCATTATAGGTATGAGCCACCATACCTGGCCTTAAAACACATTTAATACCTATATTTCTAAAAATGAGAGTGTCTATATTTCAGTTTTAAGTTCTATTTCTCCTGTAGTAAATGCACAAACTGTGTTTTATTTAGCAATCCTCACCAAAACTGGTTTTCCAGTTAGATACTTGTACATGTCCAACTTTCTGTAGCAGGAGACTGAGGCTGTTTTAAAATTAGAATTGGTTAAGTGCTAAAGCACTACATTCGGAAGTGAATAAACAGGAAGATGTGAAGTTATTTGGCTATAACACTAACCTTTCAATGATTTCTAGGGCATTTGCAGCTGGTCTGAGGAAGAGGTAGAGGTTACCATCCTCCTCATGTTTCTTTGTTTCAACTTAAATTTGACTTTCAGAATCAACAAGTCTAAGAATGATGAAAAACCCAAACACGTAATCTGGAGGAAAGAGTGTGAATCTGGATCTTTACAGCCGGAGATGGCCTGTCACACAGGACGTGAGGGTGAGAGTCCAACTTGAGTAACTCCAGCCCTCTCTTGCCCAGAGGGATTCAAACTCTCAGAGCAGTGCAGGCCTCAAGGCATTTTTGGAAGAGTAATAATTATTATCTTTAAGTAATTCAATATAAGAATACAATAATGTGTTAGGACTGAAGTAAGAGAACTTTATAAAAAAGAAAAATCTTAACTAAAATAGAGAAAGATTCAGAATGGCAGCATTTCTGCTACAACCAGATTGGAAGAAAAATTCAGCAAATTATAAAAGTACCTAATGGTTTGTTTGGAAATTAACATTATTTTCTTTTTTTCTCCTCTCCAAAAGACAGAACTGGATGGTCTATGGTTGCAACACACTATGATCTTTCTTAAAGACATTTTCCAATTAATGGTATTGCTTCCTCAGGTGTGAGCCCTACAATTTAAAAAGCAGCCTGTGTTCAAAGATGTATTCCATACTGTCACTTTATCAGAAGAGCAATCTGCCATTTTTTGACAGCCAGTGACTTGTGGCTGAATCAGTGATACTTTTAAAAAGAACTCATTATCAGTCTAGTGAACAAAATATGCATTATAAGATAGCGCAGGATTATAATTTTTCAATGTCAGTGATTTTGTCTGCCTGGGTGTGATGGATTGGGGATCAGCTGAAGCAGTTTCAAATATTTGATGCTTTAGATTAGCAAATTTCGATAGGCAAGTATTTTCTCCATTTTTCTCAGCATGAACCAGTTGTTCCTTTCTTAAAGAAGTGCTACTTTGAGAAAAAATTAAGAAAAAAATTTAAGCCATGTTTTTATGCCCGAGAAGTCATCTTTTGGGGAACAAGGAATTGTTAATAAACGTGTGGCCATCTTTCATAAACATCACCAGCAGACTTTATTTGAGAATGAGAATGAATGAAATATGGACGAGGCTATATGGTTTTAATTCTGAAAACCTCTTCACGGTTCTGTGACGGTGCGGTCAAATTAACATCCTGTGAGAAGTCAGCAAATGGCAAAAAACAAAAACCAGAATGGGAAGAGGTTAGAAGAACAGCATCCTGCTAGCTGACCTAAGGACATTTTTAGACGAACACTCATAATCACTGATAGCCTGTGGCAGATTATTTACACATCTCTACTGTTGGTTACTGTATGAACGCCTCAAATTATTTCAGCTATGGAAAGATGAAATCGTGACGGTGTCAGGTTGAAACCTCACTTGAGAGAATCCCACATTCCACAATTTCTTTTTTTTTTGAAATTTAAAGAAAAAATTTATTGAATATCTGAAAAACAATTCCTAAAATATCGACTTTCCAGAAAACTAGCCACACAATGCATTGCGTCTATCATGTTAAAACGTGCATTAGACACAAATACAAAAACCATGAAACAAGCCACCATTCTTCAACAATTTGAGCAAAGATAAAATGCCTAAGGAACAACATGGAT
>CAUYON010096579.1:0-12538 GCA_963573935.1 Arctocebus calabarensis
TGCCTCTGCCTCAGGTGCCCACCACAACGCCCGGCCATTTTTTGGTTGCAGCCGTCATTGTTGTTTGGCGGGCTCAGGCTGGATTCGAACCCGCCAGCTCAGGTGTACGTGGCTGGCGCCTTAGCCTGTTGAGCCACAGGCGCCAAGCCAGGGACCTCCCTTTTATCACTTACTTCTTGCCACCTAGAAATGTTTAGCAGCGGTTCTCAACCTGTGGGTTGCGATCCCTTTGCAACAATGAAAATACGTCACAGCATTAGGAAGGTTGAGAACCACTGGTTAGAGATAAATTATAATCTTAAATGATACGCATGGCTTGGTTTTGAAAAGTTAGCTCAAACAACATGAAAACTTCTGTCCTTTATGTGTTTTCCTTTTTAATGGGACCAATTAGTACTAGAAGCACCTCTACGCTGCTAGTTAACTCATCCAATCTAGTCTAAATTATTTCTTCCTTTGGGAAAATGATTGAAGCCCCTTTGAGACAGAATACATATCTTGACTTTGCTTTCCCAAGCCAATGCCTCTGTTCTTGCTGCTAGGGTAGCGCTGACCACATTTGAGAAAGCTTGTTGTTTTCATGTTTCTGGTCCTCTCCTAGACTGTGCAGTTCTTGAGGGCAGAGGTTGCTTAATATTCAATTAATATTCCTTGGACGTCCTGGTGCCCGGTACCATGCTGGCTCGGAATCAGTGCCTGCTAAGTGAACTGAGAATTATGTGAATGTGTTTCTGTTCCAAAAAGCAAAACTCTCATTTTCTCAGATTGGGCAGGTTCCTTCCTGCACCTCTGTCGTCGACACATCAGTGTTGACTAGGCTGTCTGTCCCGGGTTAGGACTTACACCTGACTGGTATCTGGAATGACTTTTCATTAGGACTGGCATGTTTCCTCGCTGACTCCTGTCAGGGTCATGACAAGGCAGCCTCCACCCTCCTGGTCTGGGATGAGACATTGGCCTCTGCTGTCACCAGCCTTCCTGTAGTAACTGCCTCACAGAGAGAGAGGGTATCTGTACCATTACCTCCACATGGGCCCCGGCCAACTTGTCCTTTTCTATTAGGACATCAGAACAGTGGATTTAAGGAAATGAGAAAAGCAGGCAGGGATTTTAGAAGTTTTATATCTATTTATTTTTTAATATGTAACACATCCGAATGGTTCAGATCTTAGAAGGTTCCAAAAATTACACACAGTGAAATTCCCCTCCTAGTTCTTGTTCTTCAGCCATCAGTCCTCGGAGCAAACTGCATCTACCTGTGACTCTACCTTTGAATGTCTCTGTGGTCCTCACACCTTATTTTTCTGGGTGTTTCTCTTGGCTCCTCCAAACAACATTCATCTCATCGTGTCTCCACTTCAACACCTAGTACCTAGCTGAGTGCTCTGAACGGGCACCTGGCGAGTATTATAGGTGAGCTGACAACATGTCTGCAATACAAGAATATTTGTTGAATCAGGGTTTATAGCATCTTTATTTGATAGTAAATTAGATGCATTTTCATTCACTTAAGTTCTTGTTATTCCAAGATAAAGCAAGAAGTGCTAATTGTCCCACAGGCCTTTCTTCCTTTCATAAACCATTGCTTCACTTGCACTGTTGCCCATTAAGGATGGTTTAGTGCTCACTCACACATTTTTCAGGGAATGATTGTGTAAGAAATGTTGACATTTGCCAATAATGTTTTGGCCTCTCCAACCGTTTCTTCTTTTCACTGTGCAAGAAAAAAATCATCCCTGCCTCACCCTTGCTGTTGCCCCCACCAACACACACTCATGCATGCTTTGGGGCCTTCTCTTTGCTCTTCCTCCAGAAAGCACCAAAAATAAGCAAAGAAGCAAACAGCAGAATCTCATCTTCCCTAGCAGCAGTTTCTCAGCGTTTGCTTACAGTTGTTTCCGCAGTGTTGAGAGTTGGATGTCTTTGTTTAGCCCTTCTCTTTCTCTTTCAAGGCAGGCCCTTCTGACAGCCACCTCTCACCTTGGCAGGTATGGAGGATTCACCTGTTTTCCCAACACTTCCCAACTGTGTTGCTCTCCCTCCTCCTGCATCCTGGGGTTCCCCAGGTGATCAGAGACCACAGGCTTCCTTTCTCTTCTAGACGCCTCACTGGCAGTCAGTCAAGTCCCCACCGTCCTCTGGGCGTCAAGGGCCAGTGATTAAGGAGCCCTGTCTTTAGCTGACTCCATCCTTGTTTGTCATAACTCTGCTGCAAGTTATTTTGGTCTCTGTGACTTGTGGCTGCACCATGATTAGGGTTTGATTACTATCACCAAAGCGACTAAAAGATGAAAATAGAAGCCACAACAGGAAATAAACAATTGCAAATGAGATATTTTATTCCATATTCTCTGCCAGCAAGTGATTAGAATCAAACTCATTCACAATAGTTTGGTGAACTCCTAAACTTTTTTTTTTAAGGGTCAGAATAGTCTGAAAGTGTGTGCTTGTCGGTCTCATTTGTGACTGTGGAAGGAAAAGAAGGAACTCCCTTTGGCTGGCAAGTAGTTCCGCTACCACCAGGGTTCTGGCTTCTTTCTTGGAAAGGAAAGGAGTAATAATGCAATGGGTGGGGCTGACTGTCAGGAGCATCGGGATGTTAACTGATTCAGGGGATGCCAGAAGGCTGTAAAGTAGCACCAGTCACTGCCCGGTGCTCTTCAGCATCCCACCTATCGTCTGCTTAGGGTAGCAAAACAGAAGAGGGCAGCTAAGTAGAAAGGGCAAGACAGGGGTGATGCCTGAATTAAAAACACCTACAATTACACTATATGGGAACATATCTCTGCAAGTATATGCTTGTTCCATCCAGACAAGCTGTGACGTCAGAGTCATCTCTTAAAACACCCACTAAACCTACCTGCCCTGTGTGTGTGCTCTGGCCTCTCACATTGAGCTAGCAACATTGGTCAGCTTTCTAAAAGATACTTCAGATTCTCCATTAGCCAAGAAGCTTAATTAGAATTATGACATTTTCTTTTTCTTTGTTTTTTTTTCTTTAGAGACCGAATCTCAGTCTGTTGCCCTTGGTAGAGTGCTGTACAGTACAGCTCACAGCAACATCCAGCTCTTGGACTTAGGTGATTCTCTTGCCTCAGCCTCGCAAGTAGCTGGGATTACAGGTGCCTACCACAACACTCGGCTATTTTTTTGTTGCAGTTTGGCCAGGTCGGGTTTGAACCCTCCACCCTCAGTATATGGGGCCGGCGCCCTACTCACTGAGCCACAGGCACCGCCCCAAATTCTGACATTTTCTCTCTCTATTTATTCAAGTACTTCCTGTTACTATGAAGCCTGGCCCGTCCACTCTCAAAAAGTAAAGATTTTCTAGGACACCCAGAAAGGAGAGAGGGAATGGGACCCCAGAAGTCAGACAGCTTGTCCAGAAAGCCTTACAAACTCTGCCAAGAGCTCACCTAACATAAGGATCACTATTAGCACAAGTTGTTCAACCAGTGAGTGGCAAAGCACCAGCCGGGAATCAGGTTTTCTGACTCTAGTCTGCTGTTCTTTCTAAGGTGAGTATGTTATACATCTCAAAATCTCATCTCTGGGCTCCATGCCTGTAGCTCAAGTGGCTAAGGCACAGCCACATACACCAGAGCTGGTGGGTTCGAATCTAGCCCAGGCCTGCCAAAACAACGACAACTATAACCAAAAAATAGCCGGGCGTTGTAGCGGGTGCCTGTAGTTCCAGCTACTTGGGAGGCTGAGGGAAGAGAATTGCTTAAGCCAGGAGTTGCAGGTTGCTGTGAGCTGTCATGCTATAGCACTTCACCCAGGGTGACAGCTAGAGGCTCTGTCTTAAAAAATAAAAAAAAGAAAAGAAAAAAAATCTCATCTCTGTCTCTTCTGCCTTTTCCTGCCTATGATTATGAGATCGCCCTTTTTCTTTCTTTCTTTCTTTTTTTTTTGTAGAGACAGAGTCTCACTGTATCACCTCGGTGGAGTGCTGTGGCGTCACACAGCTCACAGGAACCTCCAACTCCTGGGCTTAGGTGATTTTCTTGCCTCAGCCTCCCGAGTAGCTGGGACTACAGGGACCTGCCACAACGCCCGGCTATTTTTCTGTTTTGCAGTTCGGCAGAGGCCAGGTTTGAACCAGCCACCTTCGGTACA
This sequence comes from Arctocebus calabarensis, assembly GCA_963573935.1. Classification (NCBI taxonomy): domain Eukaryota; kingdom Metazoa; phylum Chordata; class Mammalia; order Primates; family Lorisidae; genus Arctocebus; species Arctocebus calabarensis. The sequence continues at coordinate 4,120 of CAUYON010096579.1, forward strand.
TGGGGCCGGTGCCCTACTCGATAAGCCACAGGTGCTGCCCGAGATCGCCCTTTTTCAATTCCCTCCTGAGCTTTCTTCACTGCTGTCTTCAAAAGTTGCTTTGAACAGTTGACTCTCTCTCACACAGTTTCAGTGCCCTTTTCAATAAGAAATATTTTGTAACAAAACCACGTCTGTGCAATTGCAGCCAGTGTGTCCTTATACAGTAAATGTTCAGAATGCCAGCTTTCCTCCTGTCCTGCAGGGTTCTGCACTGCCTGGCCTCCCACTGTCCGCTAAGGGCAATAAGCATGAGTGTCAGGCCTCCAGGATAGATGGTCATGTAACCAGCGTTGCTGATTTCTTCTTAATTTATATTACCAAAGTTACTCTAGGTGGGGTGGGAGGGTGGCCAATTCTAAGTGTTGACTATTAAATACTTAGTAAGCATCCACTGTTCTATGTTACAAACTTTTAAATTGTTGCGAAATAGAGAACCTGAGCTCTAAAGGCAGCTAAGATACATTTTTGCTGTTTCCTTTTAAGAACATATAATTTAGCTCGGGAGATGAAAATAGTACATTTCACCTTTCCTAAAGAGTCTTTAAAATCCTCAGAGTTTCATTGCTGTCCTGATCTCACAATTCCAAATGAACTTTTAAAAAAAAATCGCATTTCACTGAATATTAGATGAGATCACCATGCCAACCAGTGGCCTAGTCAATACCAGAGTGTATATATTTAAATTATTACGTTTCTCAGTACCATCAGCTTTCACACGACAACCGCGTTCAGGTGTTTCCTTACTAATGTCCTGCTCATTTCCATGCAGTTACTTGCCACCTGGGTATGTTTCTCCAGAACCTGGGGTAAAGGGATAAACTCTCTGACCCTAAGCACCTTGAAAGCAATGAGGCCCAGAAGAGGGCAGAAATAAGACCCGCATGCAAATAAATGTCCCAGGCAGATCTGCACGCTGGGTAACCTTCCCGAGTCAGGAGGCTGGGTGGCGGAGGTCTTCCGGGTGGGGAAGGAAACCTGCCGGCGGTTAGCAGGCAAGCCCCCCTCCCCCCCCTTCTCCCGCCAGGATGCTGCCCCCTCGCAGCTCGTCAGCCGGCCAAATGCATTCCAAAGCTATGCACAAGACACGCTTCTCCAGGCAGTCCTAGAAACCGGAGCCCGGAGCAGAGAGGGCGGGAGGGAGCGCGCGGCCGCCGCTGAGGTCATATTTGCGCCGCCTCCCCGCCCTCGGCGGTCCGGCTGTTCCCTCTAGCGCACACTTCCCAGGGCCCGGGTCCAGTCCGGTGTAAAATGTCTTTTAAAACCGAGACAGCGCTCTCCTTCCCTTTTCCTCCGGCGCAGCCAAAAGATCTGCCGCCAGGGCCTTCAAAACAAAACGAATGAATGAAGCGCTGGGGCGAGAGCGCGCGGGATGGCCATAGCGGAGCCCCGCTGGGTCTAAATCGGGCCACCGACCCACTCCTTCAGCTCCAAAACTCGGCGACTAAGCCCGCTGGGTGCTCCAGCTCTTCCAATTTCTCCACTGCTCTAGCTGGGTCTCAGGCGATTCTGGGAGCTTCCCTGCTCCCCGCCTTTCTCTCGCCCCGCCATTGGTACCCCTCTGCAGACTTGGGAGGGGGTGGCATTGGTGGGGGGGGGCGGAGAAATAGCTTTTAGAAACCCGATCTGTTGTTTGCGAAACACAATCGCTTTTTTTTTTTTTTTTAAAGCGACAGGGTGTCTAGACGGCCACGTGACGAGGCCGGAGCCGGGCGCGCCACTGCGCAGTGGAACCAGCCGAGCAGAGGGCCGGGTGGGGGGGCTAAGGGGGATTGGGGGGCGGGGAGGAGGCGGCGGCGGCGGCTGGGGGCGGGGAGGGAAGGGGGAGGAAAGGGGCGGGGGCGGGAGGCCTTGCGGGAGGCGGTGAGCCCCGGGCACACTTGCTAGCTGCTCGGCTCATAGAGAAGCCTGTCCCCAAGCCGCGCCAGCTGAGCCAGCCGGGCGCCGTGCTCGGTCTGCTCGCCGCGCGGGAGAGAGCTGCCCGAGACAGAGCCAGCCCTCCGGCGCCGAGCAGCCGAGCGCCCGGCCCCGGAGCCCTAGAGCGAGGCGCGGCTAGCCCCTGGTGGTGGCAGAAAGACCCGAGCGCCAGGAGAGGGCGGACCGGGGACAAGGAGGCTCCCAGGCGCGACGAGAAGAGTCTCGGAGGAGGAGGTGACGAGACAACATCGGGGCCTCCTGCCGCCGCAGCGGGGTCAAGGCGAGCAGCCCATGCGGGGAGCCCTGGCGGCCAACCACAGGCAGGGGAAGGGGCACCGGCAGCCCCCACACTAACCAGCTTGTGCCCAGAGGAGCAAGAACGCGCGACCTGCCGGTGGCCCGCCGCCGCCGCGCCGCCCTCCCCCGCGCTGTCAGCCCCGCTGGGCGCAGCCGTCGACGCAGCATCTTCTGCCCTTGCGCCCCCGCCAGCCCCGAGGAAGTCCCCGCCGAGGACTTGGGCTCCCGGGAGCAGAGGAGGGAAGACCAGAGACTCCCCAAAAGCACCCAGATGCGCAGGATTGAAGCAGTCTAGCCAAAGCTTTCTGTGGATTAAAAAAAAAAAAATTTTTTTTTTTTTTTTTTTTTGGCAGAAGAAAAGGAGAGAAAGACCAGCGGGGCTCTGCAAGGAAAAAAGGGGGGATGTAACTCTCGGATACGTTTTGTCACCCCTCAAACATCTTATTCTACTTTGTAAACATTTTCTTTTTTTAAACCCCAGCTCCAGCTGGACGCCCCCAGACCTCCGAGGTTGGAGGAGGTGGTGTTTTTCTTTGCGTATTTGGTTCTTAGGTTCCGAGAGAGCCTTATTTCGCCAGACATCTCATGCGGGGAGAAGTCCGCTCAGCCCCCTCCCCCGAGGCTTCGTGTGCACGGAATTCGAGGGGATCCGGTTACTAAGGATATAGAGGAAAAAAATAAATCGCGTGCCTGCTTTTTTTTAATTGCCTACTTTTCCCCACCCCCAAATTAAGTTGCTTAGCAAGGGGGAAAGAGGCTTTTTCCTCTCTCCAGCAGCTCAACCGAACGCCTTTCGTTCTTTGCCCCCGCGAATCTTCCATGTAGGAAGCCGAGGCTGGCGAGCCCGACAGTCGGGAGCCACTGCGGGGGGGCCTCTTTTTGGGGAGGCGCCGACGGGGGCAGGTTCGGCCATCCCCTGGGAAGCCGCGGCCGCGTTCCTCCGGGGCGCGCCGGGGCCCGAGAACCGCGCAGGGCGCGGGCCGCGCGGGGTGGGGCAGCCGGAGCGCAGGCCCCCAAGCCCCGGCGGGCGCCCCCGGGCCCCCGCGCGCGCCCGGGCCTCCGGGAGACTGGCGCATGCCACGGAGCGCCCCTCGGGCCACCGCCGCTCCTGCCCGGGCCCCTGCTACTGCTGCTGTCGCCTGCGCCTGCTGCCTCAACTCGGCGCCCGACTTCTTCATGGTGTGCGGAGGTCATGTTCGCTCCTTAGCCGGCAAACGACTTTTCTCCTCGCCTCCTCGCCCCGCATGTTCAGGACCAAACGATCTGCGCTCGTCCGGCGTCTCTGGAGGAGCCGTGCGCCCGGCGGCGAGGACGAGGAGGAGGGCGCGGGGGGAGGCGGAGGAGGGGAGCTGCGGGGTGAAGGGACGACGGACGGCCGGGCGCATGGGGCCGGTGGCGGCGGCGCGGGCAGGGCTGGTTGCTGCCTGGGCAAAGCGGTCAGAGGTGCCAAAGGTCACCACCATCCCCACTCCCCAGCCGCGGGCGCTGGCGCGGCCGGGGGCGCCGAGGCGGATCTGAAGGCGCTCACGCACTCGGTGCTCAAGAAACTGAAGGAGCGGCAGCTGGAGCTGCTGCTCCAGGCCGTGGAGTCCCGCGGCGGTACGCGCACCGCATGCCTCCTGCTGCCCGGCCGCCTGGACTGCAGGCTGGGCCCGGGGGCACCCGCCAGCGCGCAGCCCGCGCAGTCGCCCTCGTCCTATTCGCTCCCCCTCCTGCTGTGCAAAGTGTTCAGGTGGCCGGATCTCAGGCATTCCTCGGAAGTCAAGAGGCTGTGTTGCTGTGAATCTTACGGGAAGATCAACCCTGAGCTGGTGTGCTGCAACCCCCATCACCTTAGCCGACTCTGCGAACTAGGTAAGAAGTTCTGTGTTGGCCCTTCTAGTTCCCTCCTCCCCCGCGGCGTTCGCCCCCCTCGGGCTGTGTGTTTGTGCAGCCTGCTCTCCAGAGGGAATGGAGAGAATCCTAGGAGACCTAGGGGACGAAAGTGAAGAAGGGACAAGGGGAAACTCGAAGGGCATTCCCTGGGGGTTCCCTTCCAGGTTTCTCTCCTCTTGCCCCGAGGGGGTCTAGGAGCATTGCTCCTATACACGTTTTTGCAAACGTGCGGTTAAAAATTAGACGTTCTTATATCCGGATCTGTAAGGGGGTGCAGAGAGGTGGGGGTCACGCCTCCTTCTTACCCAGAAAGGCGTTGAGGTGTGTGGCCGAGTTGGATTCGGTCCAAGCCCGCCAAGGAAGGCTGGAGAAGAGCTTTATAAAGGCTGGAAAGTCTCCGCTCCTTTAGTAAATAAAGAGGGTCACGTCGAACACAAGTGGCTCAGATGCTTCCCTGGCCTCGCAACTTTGGAGTTTGGGGGCAAAGAGGGTCAGGATGGGAGGCCGAACTGGGTATCTGCTCTGTACTCTGCCAGCCCTAGGGTGAAAAGAAGCCAATAGTTAGGAGAAGCTGGGTGCCCCCTACCTTTTTCTTTCTTCTGCATAGAAAAGCACAGATTTGTGTATATTATATTAGGGGCCTGGCGTTGTTGCCCCTTAACTGCGCTTAGGCCTGGGCCCCAGCTTCCTTTCTTTTTATCCTCTCAGCTTCCTCCATCCCTTTACCTTTTCTTCTGTGTGCACAGGGTGGAGGATGCATCCCGGGCGCTTCCCCCAAGTTCACTAGTTCTCTGGGGGCGCATCTCCTGGGCGGGCTGGGCTGGGGGCGCTCGGCGTCCGCGGCCCCGCTGCGGGGGCGGAGGTGAACTGCACCCCTGCGGGACGAGCGCGGGAGTGGAGTTGGGACGGTGGGAGCGGGGTCTATAGTTCCAGGACTGGAGGGGGCTTGGTTGAACCTGGCCCCGTGAACTGTGAAGTGCGCGTCCCCAGCCGAGCCGGTGGTTTTCAGCCCGGCCCGCCGAACGCGGCGGCGGCTGCCGCAGACGTGGAGGAGCAGAGCGCCGAGGCTGGCGCCAGGCGGCCTCTTTTGTTTATCTGACAGCTAAATATCAAGGCAATCACCGCCTCGCGGCCCTGCCTCCAGCCCCCACAGCTAAGACAAACAGTTGGACTAAAAGAATGCCTCTGTTATCATAAGTTTCTATCTCTCTTTCTCATGGCTGGGCCTTTATTTTCTCTTTTTTAATTCCAGAGTCTCCCCCTCCTCCTTACTCCAGATATCCGATGGATTTTCTCAAACCAACTGGTGAGTAGATGATTTCCAAAATATCCTTCCTATCTTAGTTAACACGGAGTCTCTAGAACCTGGGTTTTTATGTCTAGGCAGCAGCCTGGGGAGGTGCTAGGCTTGTTTCAAGTTGGTTGTAAGTTTCCTCTATTGGAAGTTTGGTGAATTTTTGTTGTGGTGGTGGCCCCCCGCCCCCCCCCCCCGAGTTTCCTGGATGTGCTTTACATTTTGTTCCTTTTTCATGTGTTTGCACTGTGACCAGAGTTGGCACTGCTAAGACGTGGAGGTTTAATCCACGAAGAAGTGTCTTGATGGGAAAATTCAAAATAAGTAGGAAGAAAGGAAGGGACAGTTAGATGTCCTGGAAGGCAGTTTAAAAAGGTGCAGAGAAGACTTTGATTTGGAGTAGATAATAAAACATTGAAGGAGTATAGACAGGACTTGAAAGGAGAGTGAGTTCTCCTTGTCCTAGCCACCTACAAGTCGGCCCTCCCCTGGGGTTTTTTTTTCTCAGAATTCTTGGTAGGAGCCATCAAAGTTTTGAGCCATAGCTCTGTCTGCCTGTTGCTTTGTCACTGGCTGGCATGGGGCCAGGGCAGAAGCCCATTTGAGTCTGGCACCAGCCCTATTGCAGTTGTCTGCATTCAACTTCTGGTTGGCAGCACAGGGGCTCATCCTCTGAACCCAGCAGTGCCAGGGGACAGGGTCAGCAAAACAAACCTGAGGATGACAAAGGGACAAGCCTTTCTTACAGTGGGAGAGCTATTTGCTAACAGCACAGACTCTAACTCTGGTTTTTGTGCCTATATACTGATGCCTGAAAAAATGTCAGGCACTTGTGACATTTTTATTTTGCCAAGGTTCTAGAAGAAGAAAAAGTGAAGAGTTGGACACCATTTACCTCCTGGAATTCTCCAAGCCCTTCTGCCTCATGGGTTTTGGCTGTTGGGCCTTTTTCCCCACTAATTAAAAGTTTTGCTGGGACATTGTCATAAATTAAATACTTTAATGAATGTGTAACCGCAGCCCATGCTCTGCAGCCAGCCCTATTGGGACTCCACCAGCTCCCTCAAGTTGGGAAGGCATCCCTGCTTGCCTGGTACCTGGCTAATAAGTGGCCTGCAAAGCATGTGATATTTTGATTTTGATTTTCAAAACACCAGATAAATGGCCATTCATGAAGAGATAACCAGCTCTCTGTATTTGTAACAATTGTTAACTGGAATTACCAAGCTTTGTTTTTTCAAAGAATGCAACTTGACTGGGTTTGTGGCTTAAAGAATCAAGAATTCTTTCATGCAGTTAGTTTGCCAAGGGGCCACATCTGCCTTGTTTTTGTTTTTCCTTTCATAGTCTTAAGATTTGGAGGTTTCCCTTAAAAGAGAGAAAGTACAGTGACCTTGGTGCCAGGAATAAAGACTATCAGGGGTAAATGTTCCTGGAAACCTCCAAAAACCATTGACGTTCCCTTGGAGTTCTTGCAAAGATACTGGGATAAATCTGTTAAGCAGTCCTTCTGCCAGGCCAGGACCTCATTTTCAGTGAGTGGAGTGATATATTTGTTCATTAGCAAGTGTTGACATTAGGTAGCAAAATGTGTGTAAACAGAGAAGCCACAAAGACAGGAATGTGCCATTTCCAAGGGGGAGAAAAGTTCTCCAGATCAGCCAATAGGAAGTGATTAACCTGCCAATCGGAAACTCTAACAGCTGGTTACTCACCCAAAACGTTTTGTTTAAAACAGAACAAAAAAAGGAAGGGGAAAAAAGATGCCTTTTGTGTAAGAACATGGGAGTGGTAACAGCCAAAGAAGCCCCCACGCTAGGAATTGTCCAGACATATTGGAGGACCGCCCAGGTCTGGGCTGGAGGGACCTGGGGCTGGTTTTGGTGGCTGCTGTTGAGGTCAGACACAGAGGACGGGCTGCTTCCCTGGGTCTCCCTACCTTGTGTATGGGAGAAAGCTTGGCCTGGGAATTGAGATTTGCTGCTTGCATTCTTAAATTGTTAATCCCTAGATTGAGTTTTTGGTCTTGGGTTAACTAGGTAAAATAGATATAAGGTTTTATAGTAGACAGCTGTTAAGTGGTTGCACAACTAAGGAAATCCTTCCTATGAAGTCTGCAGTGTGGGAAGAGGTATGGGCTAGAGCTGGGGCCTGGTACCCCTGCAGCCTTTGGGAGAACTTGAGGGCTAAAAACTGGAAGCTCCATTTGCTATGGTTTAAGCCACTCCACCACAGCCTCTGGGAAGCCTGGGTACCATGTGGTCCCCAACCAGCAGAATTGCAAGGTTAACTGAACCTAGGGGCAAGGTGATTGTGACTAGTGGCTCTCAGAAGTCAGAAAGATACTCTCCTCCCCCTCCCACATAGAATAAGAATTTGCTGTTTGAAACTAGATCTCAGTTTATGGAGTGGGACAACTAGGGGGGTAGCTGTGTGGGCTGTGCTTCCTGATGGTCTGAAAGGTTTGCAGAATGGCTGGGCTGGGGCAAGGGCGTGGCTGGGTGAGCTCTTCATGTGTGGGCTGGGGAACCCAGGTGGCCAGTGCATATTGGCAGGTTTGGTCTCTGCAGCTTGGTTAGGAAGTTTGGCATCTGCACCTGAGATCTACCCTTGCCTTCTGACTTCAGTCTCTGAACTTTCTTCAGAGATCATTTATTCACTCAGCCATTGGTTCATTCATTCCTTCTATAGATGTGAGGGTTGGCTTCCTTAAAAACTTGAGGATTCAGTGCAAAGCAGTGTTCTTCTATAAACAGGGTCCATTTGAGTTTTGGGTTGGGTGAGCTACCTGAGGCAGAGCTGGGACACATGGCTGTATTAGTTATGGTAGGTGGAGGAGAGGTGCCCCAGGCTTGGATTTTTTTTTTTTTTTGTAGAGACAGAGTCTCACTTTATCGCCTTGGGTAGAGTGCCGTGGCGTCACACTGCTCACAGCAACCTCCAGCTCTTGGGCTTAAGCGATTCTCTTGCCTCAGCCTCCCTAGTAGCTGGGACTAC
>CAUYON010096581.1:0-10205 GCA_963573935.1 Arctocebus calabarensis
CATTAAATCCTGGGTAAGAAAAGTGCATATTTCTGAGGTTTTAATCTGGAGGAGCTGTTGCAGCTTGTATAGCCTATGGCTAGGAGGAGTGAGAGTTAGAAGAAATACTTGTCTAGCTCAATAATGGAACACCTGGGTGGGAAGGGCGTGGAGAGGGATTTAGCTCTCCTAACAGGCATGAGATCTCCCGAGATGAGAGTAGTGGTGACTTGGCAGTCTCCGCACCTGTGGTGTTGAGGGGCATGAGATCAGCCTTATAATAGGCTGGAGAAGACAGTTGGGAGTGTGCACATTACACCACGGATGCGCTCACTCTGACTCTGTCTCCTCTCCTGCCCCAGAACACCCGCATGGCGTCTCTCTGCTGAAGATTACCAAGCTCCTCTAAAGACTAAGATCTATCTATTCTAAGAAGACTGCTCGACTCTCTCAATGACTATCTCTCTCTCTGTCTCCTGTCAGCTAAAGTAAAGCCCTGAGGCATGTAAGAGAAACTGTTCCTGAGCAAGGTAGCTTAGCAGTCCACTTCTGGAACCTAGTTAAGCCGGGCCTGAGACCTGACGGGTCCCAGGCCCTGACAGACCTGAAAATGGATCACTGCATTTTGACTTCCTGCAGCAACCAATAAATGTAATATAATATTTACACATTTCAGTCTAATAGCAGTCATGCTGAGAATGATCCATTGAAAATTGTTATGTTTCTCATGAAAGGAAAATAATGTGACTTCTAGGGTATTATCTGACTCTCACAGATTTTGTTTTTCATTTTAGCTTGATATCTTGACTGATGAAAATAACTCACGACTGTTTGAAAAGCTAAAAACACCAAGAAGTTGAATGTATTATCATCTACTTAGAAAAGGCAGCCTTATATAGTAATAACATCTAATTTAGAAGACAAGTGCGTGGGGGCGAAGGCTGGGAGGGAATGAAATCCTCATTAGACTTTGCCAAAGGCCCTGGCACAGAATTTTCCTGACTGTTCAGAGATCAGTGTCTCATATTTACTTACCAGGGACAATTTATTTTCTTTTGTATTTTCAAAAAAACTTGAAATGAGTTCTTCTCTTCGTGATTTCCACTGCTGTTTCCAATTAAAGGGCAATGGGTTATTCAGTGAGTGCGAGCAACATTCTGAAACCTTTAAATGCCATGTCACTGTGAGGTCCCAGAGGACCACGGCAGCCCTTCTGATGACATCCAGATCTCAGGCAGCATTGACTAGCAGACAGAAGATATGACTTGATTTCATAAAAGTGGGTTAAATAAAATTAGAATAACCACAACAAAAGAACAGTAATTTTTATAAACCCTTGAATGTTTCCTGTGTACTAAGTAATTTACATGAATAATTCCTAACCCTGAAACAATCCCTGGAAACGGATGCTATCATGATAGTCATTTTACAAGTGCAGAAACTGAGGCACAGAAATTAATATGATTGAAAAAAATCCACTCACTCTGAATTAGAGCTGAACAGTATTGCATACAGTTAATTCCTTATAATTGGAGATATTTCATTTTTTAAATCTGTATTATGTTTAAGCAATACCATCATTTAATTTTGTTTGGCCTTATAAAATATACGCTTTTGGGATTCAATACCTTAAACTCAGTTAACTGTGTGACAAAGAAATTTTTATTAGTAATTGACAATGCAGTTCCTGCAATGCCATATTTATCAAAAATTAAAACTTACACTGGGTGAAATAATCATTCCAAATTGTTCTATGTAGCTTTTATGATCTTGATTTTTATTTGTATAGCTGGACTACTAGGAATTGGATTGTGATTTTTTTTTAATTTCTGAAGAAGATAAAACTTATATAGAGGACAGTTACTTCCTCTTTAATGACAAACCCCTTTGCTGCATAATTTCTATGGGCCAGATGATTATCTCAAAACAAAATCCTTACAAAGCCTTGCAAGACATATTACTAACCGGTTCTTTGAGTATCAGATTCCTCACTTGTAAAACAGTAATATTCAATATTTTTTACCTATAAAAGCAGTCACTTCACTACATAGTATTCCATTTTACAGATGAGGAAACTGAGGCTCAGAAGAATGTGTTTAAAGCTACACAGTAAGTGGTTGCCAGCACTGAAATGTTTTTGTGGTCTCAAAAGGTCAGTTTCTAAACACTATCTAAATAAGATCATGTCATATTTGAAGGAGAACTGAAATTAAGACACAGTAGAAAATAAAACAAAAGTCTTTTTTGCTCTAGGCTTGACATCAAGATGAAAATAACAGGATGTATGAATCAAATTGTCCTCGATGCTCCTCAAAATCCTCCTCTCCCACTAGGACAATCAATTACAGAGGAAGAGAAAAGATTACTTTAGTATTATTGTTAACAAAACGTCTACCTAAGAGATGGCAATAATTATTTATTTAAATCAAGTGCTCTAAAAACTAGCCGGTAGGCTGCTACACTGTGAAAACTGCAAGAATGAAGAAGAAACGAGAAGACAGTTCACAGCTGTTCTAGTAGGATCAGTATGGTAATCATTCAATGATAATAAAATAACCACATGGCCAGGCTTCCTAGGAGAGGGAGTTTTTTAATTCTTATCACTGTGAAAGATTGTACATCTTATAACAATTTTAACGGAAACATGTGCCAGTTACACTGGCATCCTGTCTCTCCTTGAACGTACCAAAGACATTTCTGTCCCAGAGTTCTGTGGAACCTACACCTGGTAGTCTCTTCCCTCATACATCTAAAAAACCAACTGGACCCTTATGGATATTTATTGTCATGTACAAATTGAGCAAAAAGTAAGTGCTAACTAACATTTAATCTACCTTAATACACAGATGGGCCATCAGTGCTACCAGTTCAGTGTGGGCCAGACAGTTATGTGTTTCCTGCAGCACTTGAGGTGACCTCACCCAAAAGGGAACCTCCCAGCATGGAAGAGGAGAGAGATGCTGTCACATGAGTTCATTCTCTTTCAGCATTTTGCAACATATGTCTTACTGTGCCTGATTATGTGAATTTCCATATAATTATAGAAATTATAATTTCTGGTTCCAATAAATCACCCTTCACCAAATGACAAATTTAAAATATTTCTGAAAAGGAGCTATCAATTAAAGAGAACACATTTTAAGCACAAGAGAATGTCAAGAGTATAGCAGAGATGACCCTTCTCTGCGTTCCTACACTCCCCATCAGCCATACAGTGAGATTAAAAAACATTGCTATTTAATCAGAGGGGACAGGTAGGGAAAATGGTCAAAATTATCAAGATTATTTGGAATATGGATTTATATCCACTGTTGTTATAGAAGAAATTTGCCTTACTGTGCTGTGATATTAGCTAGTGCTAATGTGAACCAATTAGGTTTAGAAAAATATGTAAAAACTAAGCACCCACGTAAAGCTTCAAGATTTGTTTTTCATAAATGGCTGAAGTCAAGCAATGCTCAATTTAAAACTTTATAGAAGGTAATGTTTAAAAGGATCTTCATGTTACAGCTATAAATGGCTAAAATAAGGAGAAATTACACTAATGGGTACTATGTATACCAATTGAGTAAGAGTCACACAAAAAGCCCAGACATCACCACTATGTGATATATCCATGTGACCAATCTGCACACGTACCCCCTAAATCTATGTAAGTTTTTTTATTTTTTATTTTATTAGGGATTCATTGAGGGTACAAAGAGCCAGGTTACAATGACAGTTTGTGTTAGATAAAGACACTTTTATAATAGTGTTCTGCTCCCCAAAAGGTGTACAACCTCTGTGACCCCCCACCTCCCTCTCTCCTTCCCTCACTCTGTTCTCCCATTCCCCACCCCCACCCCCACTATGTGTTAGGTCATTCATTGTCCTCATATCAGAATTGAGCACATAGGATTCTTGCTTCTCCATTCTTGTGATGCTTTACTAAGGATAATGTGTTCCACTTCCATCCAGGTTAATACAAAAGATGTAAAGTCTCCATCTTTTTAATGACTGAATAGTATTCCATGGAATACATACACCAGAGCTTGTTAATCCATTCCTGGGTTGATGGGCATTTAAGCTATTTCCATGTAATTTTCTGAAAGGCACTATTAATTAAAGAGAACACATTTTTTAAATGGTTACAATATGGTAAAAACCAAAACTTTTTAAAAAGTAAATGCCATTGATGATGCAAAGAAAGAAAACATCAGGAAATTGGTATAAATAATTAATATATTTTTAAAAACTATGTATTTGTTGTAAGGCTGGATAAAGGATCATGTTTCTGGTATATCTCAGACTGATATTTTCTAGATTCTATTTCAATAGTGAAACAGATAAAGGAATTACTTCACTGGGGATTCCATAAGAAAAGATAATGGGGAGAAATTCTAGAAAGTAAATGAATTTAATTCAAGAAAAACAATGTTTTTTGTTTTGGTTTGTTTTGTTTTCAGAGGGTACTACCACCAAATGTGTTTGCTTTGTAAAAGGTCAGATCTTACATTTTCAAAATGTTCCTTTTGCTCTCATGCTTTATTTTTCACAATACAGCAAGACCCCCTTCACAAAAACTAGTGATCATGTTCCAATTTCTGCCCATGTATCTGAATGAGGGTTATAAACTTCAACTGAGTCCAAGTTGCTTGGGGCCAAGAAATCATGGCTGGAAGATCGACCTCCAGAAACATACAGAAGACCATTGACTGCCACAGCACACATGCCTGCTCTTGACACCATCATTGAGGCAACATCAACCCAATTTTCCTCTTTGAAGGAGTATTTTTCTACAGTATGAAGAGCATCTTGGATCTCATTCCACCATCCAAAAGAATAGATGGAGTCATTGAGTGCAGCCACCCAAGGTAGGCTCTTCTGATTCCCACTGGAGGAAGTGGAGATCAATGCTTAGAAAGTGGATCATGAACTTCAAAGGAACAAAGCTCTCTTCCTTCATTGCTGATGCCCCCAGTCACATAAATTAAACCTTGTATTTCCCAGCACCCAAAGTAGTAGTGTGACACAGACATGCTGTCAACTACTTCCCATTTATTTTCATCAGGATCAAGTTGTTCAGAGGTGCTCTGTATCTCAGCCCAACTCAATCATCCAAAGCATAGATAGCCCCATAAAACACACACACACACCCCTACATCTCAGCAGGATGATTCAGTTGTCCACTGTTTAATAACTGGGTCATAGCATTTGGTCCAGTAAAAAAATCATTGAATCCTTTTCACCTCCAATTGGGTAGACCATACCTCTCAAAACTGCTATTCCCAGCCCACATCAAGCCTAATTAAAAAAAAAAATCAATGTTTTAAAGGAAAACATAAAATCATTGATGGCGCAGTTGGCTTTAACAGGACTTGACAAAAAAAAAAAAAAAAAGATTCCAGGGTAAGGTTATGAAGGTGCCGTACATCAAATTCACTCAGTGCATTATTTGTCGGCAAGTACATCCAGAAAAATAAATTAAAGACAGAAGTATGAAGGTGCTACAAGATGCTATCAACCTGGTTAATTTTACAGAAACACCATTTAAGACACTAAAACTTCTATAATATGCTACAATGATGTAAGGAATGAATAGGAAAAGCTTTTGTATCATAAAGAAATTTGTACCTTTGTGTTTCGATTGTAGCTCTCAAAAATCCTTCAAAGAGTTGTGGAACTTAAAGATGTTTCAGTTTTATTTTACAGATGAATGTTCCAAATTTATTGACCTTTTCTGGGATGACAAGTGGCTCTTAGTTTGTTGGTCACCTGTCATATATTTAAGAATAAACAACATGATGTGCCCCTGAACAACACATTGCTTTGGAAGAAACTTTTAAAAAAGAAATAAGTGAGCATAGACAAGATTTGGAAAAGAGCCATTGAAAATGTTTCTATTTGGGGATGATTTTCAGCTGAAAATTATTTAAGTGTATTCTTGAAAATGTCATATCTACATACTGAATTAGGAAAGAGAACTTCTAACTCCCTTTCATATCTTCTAACTTCACTTTCATCTCTTTCATATCTTCATTCAGGGAGGATTTAACACTAAAATATAAAATTGTAGTCTATTCCAATTAGTTTGCATGAACAAAAAGTAGACATCATAGAAAGTGAAAATCTAGTGGCCAAATTGCAACAAAAATAATTGGATTATTGGTGAGAATTAAAAATGATCATCAGCTAGTCATTTCTTCAATGTGCATCTATATATTAAAAGATTACCTTTACAGCTATAAATCTTTAAACTCAAGTATTGAAATACAATAAAATTTCACTTGACCTGTGAATCATTCCACTTCATGGGGTCATACCAAGATTTTCAAAAAAATAAAATCCATCAATCACATTGTTCTCACTAAAAAACCTCTGGTCAATTACACTAAACACATGTTTCATACGTAAAGAAAGTTAAATTAAAAACTAGTTTTAAAATATCATTTATTTTATCTTTTATCTCATTTTTAAAATTTGCTTTTTGGTATATTACACAATGTATGTAAAGTATTAATATTAGCATGTACATAAACATATGTATACCATATTATATTTATACTGTCTACATGGAATATGTTCAAAATTGTTTTACTTTAAAGACACATTTGAAACATTTTGGATACCACTGATCTAACACAGATAATAGATGTGAGCCGAAGTTGCAACCACAGGCTGCATATGGGAACCCAAGGTGAGCACAGCATGTGATAAGGGAACACAAAAAAGCCAGTGCCTATCATAGAAAATTGAGTCAACTCTGAATTTAACAGAGTTTTCCAGAATGAGTAAAATGTCTCCAGGCATATTTGGGTGGGGAACGGCATGGACAAATGTTATAGCCGAGAACACAACAGGGATGAAGTGGCAAGAAAGCACATTGTTTTGAGAGAACTGTTCTGTTTTCAAATGGCTAAGTGCTCTTCTGGGAGAGTGACAAGCTTCTGGGAGAGTGACAAGCAGTCTGTGAGGGACCAAGATCACAGAGAGCTTTGTGAGCCTCAAGGGGCAGTCAGTCTGGGACCCAGCCCAGTGCAGACTGGCAGTCAAGAGCTTGGACTTTGGCATCTAACTGGCCTCCATCTTGAGTCCTGATCTTGCCCTTTATTAGCTGTATAGACTTTGGTTGTTTACTTAACTTTTCTAAGCCTCAGTTTCTTCGTCTGTAAAAAAAAGGGATAGTAGGAACATTATGAATGAAATAATCCATAAAGTGCTTAACCCACTGGCTGTACATAATAAGATAAAAACAATGTTATGGTTATTTCAATGACAATGATGACTTTGAAATATTTTAAGCAGTGATATAACAGGTGATTTAAAAAAATCTCTCTGGCAGCTCCCTGTAGCATGAACCTGAGGCACATAAAACCACAAACAAGTAGACTAGTTGTGGACCCTGTAATTAACTAAAAGACAAACAACCAGAGCTCCAGCTGAGATGGTGGGAGAAGGACACAGAGCAGGAAATGGGATAGGGGAAACCGGCAGAGGTAAAGTCAATATCCAGATTGCTGTCTCAATGTGTAGTTTTATAGCCTTTTAATAACTTCACCTTTAATATGTCTTCAACTCCATGATAAAATTCTTAAACAGTCTGATGCCAAAAAATTGCCGCTTCAAAAATAAAGTAGCATAACATAGTTTTTAGGAAGACATGGGAAATCTTAGGGGAAAAATATCAAAGAAAAATTATCTTTTGGAATACAGAATTATGAAAGTATCTGGTCTGTTTCTATTTTATTTCCTAAATTATTTGTTCTGGAAATAAACATTTCAAACAGAATGATTTGACATTAATTTTAATAAATTTCATGCTTCAGGGCTAAAAAAAAATCAGGTTTGATTTAAAGGATTCCAACAGTCTCCACCATGGTCTATTTAGAAGTCTTATTCCTCTCTTAACTGGCTATACAAACTGCACTAGACCCAAAAGTGAACTATACAGGTGCTGAGAACACAAACTGTAGAGCCAGGCTCTCTAGATGTGAACCCCAGCTCTGACCCTAACTACACATGAGACCTGGAGAAGGCTCTTCACCTTCATGCCCCTGTAATGAGGATCTTAAATGGGGGATAACTTCAGAGTTCTCTCATTATATTTAAAAAGTGATTCAAGAAGTGGCTGGCACCTAGTGAATATCAGTATATGAGGTTCTTAAATAAAACCATCTCTAGAAGATAATTTGGGGGGAAATGATACCCACTGATTATTATTACAGACTCCCTAGGGGAAAAAATAATGTATCCTAACAAGGTTAAATTCAAGCATGGTAAATTTTGATTAAGGGAATGAAGGAAAGAAGGGTGAAGGAAGGTGTACTTTTGAGGTAGAATCAGCTAAAACATAAAGCCACAATAATTCTGTTCTGGAAAACTCATCCATCATTGTTTCATCAATCAAGTACCCACACTGGCTCTAAATAAAAGAGGAGAGGCTAGTCATGGGTGAGTAGGACTATGAAAACCAAAGGTCAATGGTAAGGAAGAGATTATTTGTTATATAATCAGGGACATGATTTTTCATTCTCAATGTTTCATATGGTACATCCATTACATTTTTAAAAGATAAAAAAGATAAATTTCATTTATCTGAAATATACCAGATTTATATGGTAGCTAGGAAAACTACATCCAATTATCTGCCATATGCAAAAGATTTCACAGACTGTGAAGACACAGTTTGTTGAAAATCTAGCTATCTTTGCTTTTTAAAATTAAGAAAAGAATGATAGGTAATTGAGACAAATAAAGTGCCCAAAGTAATCCAATATCATAAATATGCTCTCAGTGAGTTTGGCAAACAATGATATATCCCCCAATATTTTGTTTCTCAGATGAGACTTTTAACTTCAGGAAGTCATTTATTCTTTAGGATTGCTTAATTGTTTTATTCAAAAATTTTGCATTTCCTTCAAAAACCATATGGCATTTGGTTCCATTATGAACTTATTAGAATAGCTACAATTAACATATTGGAGTCCTTATATTTATCAGGTTTATTAGCAAGTAAACTGGCTCCCTTTCTAGTCTTTCACTGCACATTATTTTGGAGATGCCTTTTCTCTAGTCCTTTACTTTCAGCCCATTAAAAGAAGAAATTTTTATCAATTTTTTCTTGGGGGAAGGGACTGGGTCTCTCTCTGTCACCCAGACTATTGTATAGTAGCATGATCACATCTCACTGAAACCTCGAACTCTTTTTTTGTTTGTTTGTTTTGCTTTTCAAAGATATATTTTAATTATACCAAGGTAAGCAAACCCACGTACACCTTCTGTGTCTTTAGAAGTTACCATTTCAAATGAAGGGAGAGGACTGAGAAAAAGAGTGACTACCCAAGAGGTTTCTAGTTAACATACAATTAAACATTTTAATTTATAATAAAATAAGGAATTTTATGTCTACATACATATTCATGTAAATCTATGAGAAACCTAAAAATGTGGAAATTTTAACATTCTTAGACTATGGTCAGGAATTCCATGGTGCCATGGTTTTTCTGTAACTTTTTGTACATTTTAAATGGTCATAGGAAAAAAAATACATTTGTCTACACTTATAAGAATAAATACTCAGTATCTCTCTTATCCTCATGTATTTAATCATGCCCTTATTTATGGATGCTGAGTAGTTTCTAGTTCTGAATTCAGACCTTCAGAACTTGGGGGGGTGAGCCCATATCATCAGGTAATACAGTATTCCTTCATTCTTCATTTTCTACACATCGGATTAATTTCAAGCTTGCCTTCCCACTTTGTCAGAAAGGAAGAAATATTTGTGTGTCTTGTAGACCTGTTTTCCTTGCCTCAGTTGGATTAAATTTCCCAGACTGTAGAGGACGTGGTTATTACAGGTGGAAGGTCATATTCATCAGGAAAATGCTTTTGTTAAGGATTCAGTAGATGTGTCCACTGCCTAGTGCTCTTGGTGCTTCCCAAGGCAGTGTGGAACTTTGAAACGATCTTTCAATCTGTGAAATGGGCACAGAAGATAACCACTGCCTACAGACAGTACAAACCCCCCCCCCCAAGTAATTTATCTCTACCCCTGCATTAGTCTTGCTCCAGGAAAGGGTATCCTATTGTTCATCCTTTATCTCCAGCAAAAGGAAGGAGGTCTGGACCAAGGACCAGGGAAGTATCCTGAGAATGACACTTTCCTCCTCTTGGAGCTCAGCCTCTGCTGAGCCTTGTAGCATTGGAGCAGAGCTGAAAACATCCCTCACTTAGGGGTGTGTGGGGCC
>CAUYON010096582.1:0-23216 GCA_963573935.1 Arctocebus calabarensis
AAAGAGAAAACAGTAATGACAACTGCAACCAAAAAATAGCCAGGCGTTATGGCAGATGCCTGTAGTCCCTGCTACTCCGGAGGCTGAGGCAAAAGAATCGCTTAAGCTCAGGAGTAGGAGGTTGCTGTGACCTGTGTGACACCACGGCACTCTACTGAGGGTGATAAAGTGTGACTGTCTCTATAAAAAAAAAAAAAAAAAGACAGGGTCTTGCTCTTGCTCTTGCTCAAGAGGATGATCCACCAGTCTCTGCCTCCCAAAGGGCTGGGATCACAGGTGGGAGCATCCAGCCCTAGATTTTTGCATATGTAACTACCAGATAGATCCTTTCTGGCCTTTCAGCCCTTCCAACCTTCCCAGGCACCACCCCTCAAAGGTACTCCCTAATCTGACCTTGATCATCTGATGTCAGCCTGTCCATTTTGAACTTTACGCAATTGGAGTCATCACTGTACATCTGCCTTTGTGTTTGGCTTCTTTTACTCAGGCTCAGGTTGGTGAGATTCAGCAATGCAGATGAAGCAGGACTTTATTCTTTTTCGTATATGGACATACCATGCTTTGTTTATCCTTTCACCTGCTAATGGGCCCCTGGGGTGTCTCCAGTTTGGGGCCATTGTGAAAAGCTTTGGAAAGTTCATGCCCATGCCCTTTGGTGGGCAGTGTGAGTGTATGTCTTGGGTGGATGCCTAGGAGTGGACGTGCTACGTTGTAGGGAGGGGGCATCTCTGCAGTTTGCTGGATAGTGCTGTATCAGTTTATATTCCTGCCAGCAACACATGACCTGACTTTTTATTCTTTTATTTTATCTTTTTTGAGACAGAGTCTCACTGTGTCACCCTCAGTAGAGTGCGATGGCATCACAGCTCACAGCAACCTCAAACTCTTGGGCTTAAGCGATTCTCTTGCCTCAGCCTTCCAAGTAGCTGGGACTACAGGAGCTTGCCACAATGCCCAGCTATTTTTTTGTTGCAGTTGTCATTGTTGGTTAGCCGGCCTGGGCCGGGTTTGAACCTGCCAACTTCGGGGTATGTGGCTGGCGCCATAACCACTGTGCTACGGGTGCCGAGCCATTAGCTGACTTTTTAATTAGGATTTTCAGATACAAGCAATGATTCATGTCAAGTTGCAAAATTCTTAGCCTTTTCTGAATTGGCTAAACTCATCCCATCCCTCACTTTAGCTGGCCTTCTTTAAATATCTTCTGGAGTTGGAAAGCTCCCTTTGGTAGGGTCGGAGTCATGGTTTAGGTGGGATTTCGGAGTGAGTTGTGGAGGAGAGTTTAGGACAGAGGCAGAGTTATGAATAAGGTCTCAGGATAGTTGGGAATCAAGGTCAGATGAAGGCCTTGGACCATCTGGGCACAAACTGGGATTCAGGGTGAGTAAGGGGAACTAAGAACAGGTCAGGTGAAGCCCATGTTGTGCTGGGGTTTAAGACCTGGAAGGATTGGAGTTGGTAGCATGATGAGCTTGGATTGGGGCACTTTTGGAGATGAAATAGGTAGAAGTCAGGACTGAAGGCATAGGACTGGAGTGGTCCTAAGCTCTGTAGTCACAAAGATGATTCTGGGCACCTTTGCGGTCTTACTGTGGTCTTGGGAAGGCGACATCCCCTCTCAGAGCCTCAGTTTCCTCCTCTGTAAAATGGGGCAATGTGAGCTCTGAGTCATAACCTAGCTCTGTGTGTGTGGTATTGGCCAGCACTCACCTGTCCATGATCAGTATCAGAGTGCTTTGAGGACAGGCACTTGTCCGTTGGTTTATGTGCCCTTACCCAGCTTGCTGCTTGCCACCTTTCCTTGGCTACCTCCTTTCATTTTCTGGGTCTAGAGGATGATAGAAAGCGGCTGTACTGCAGATGCAGATGTGATGGTGCGGCTGGGGTTCAAGGCTGAAGTCTGGGGTGAGATCTAGGGTTTGACTGGAGGACAAGATAGGGCCGGCTGTAGTTGGGGTCAGAGACGATCCAGGTAGGGCTGCTTGGCCTGTGCTCCGAACGAGCGGGAAGGCCAGGTGTGGAAGAGGAAAGTGGTGGGCCGGGGAGAGGGTCGGAGGGTGGCTGAATCACACCGGAGATCTGACAGCCCCCTCCTTTGAGGGTGCTGCTGCCCCATCACGTGCTCCAGGCCCCACTCAGAGTGGAAAACATGTCTCACCCGAAACCTGTGGGGCAGGACGCCTGTGGAGGAGGCTCAAGGTTGCACTCGCTCCTCTGGAACATCCCCAGCCTCCTCCTGGGCAGCTGACACCTTCTTGTGACCACCTTCTACCTCCTGCCCTGCCCCAAGGCCTCCTGGTGGGTGACATCCACTGTGCCACTTTCTAGGGGGGTGAAAGGATAATACAAGATCCCTCAGGGCCTGAGGGGCCCCTCTTGTCCTGCCGGAGGAGGACAGAGGCTCAGATCAGAGGGCAGGTCTCTCTTTCTCTCTAGTCTCTCTCTGGGATGTGTGAATGTGTGGAGAATTGGGGGAAAGGCTGGGGTGTGGCAGAGGAGGGGCCCAACAGTCCTCCTGGCTTCCCCTGCCTCACTCCACTTCCATCCCTTTCTGTCCCCAGAAATAAGAATGTCTAAGCCCCTGGAGGCCGAGAAGCAAGGTCTGGACTCCCCGTCAGAGCACACAGGTGGGTGGGAGGGGAGCAGGGGCAGGGGAAGAGGGGCAGGTGGGAAGGCAGGTGTGGTGGGGGTGGCTGATGACAACAAATCCTTTCCCTCTCTTTGCAGACACTGAAAGAAATGGACCAGACACTAATCATCAGGTCAGGAGGGAGGAAGGAGTGGACGGGGTCAGTGCTGGGAGGGCCGGTGGGTCAGAAGCTGCTCCATTGCACTATTCTCATCCCCCTGCACCTACTTTATCTTTTCAGAACCCCCAGAGTAAGACCTCCCCGTTCTCCGTGTCCCCAACTGTCCCCAGCACCAAGGTAAGCACCTGTTGAAGCAGCCAGGGAAAGGGGTGGGACCAGGGAGAGGGTCTTTGGCAGGTCTGCCATGGGCCCAGGCCCGAGAGAGCTCCAAGCCCTGGTACCTTGGTGACAGGGCTCCTCCCGCCCCTTCTCACCCTTGGGCTCCCGCCTCAAGCCTGTGACTCACTCAGGCTCCTTCCCCTTCCCTAGGGGGTGGGGGTGGCCAGGGAAATCCCCCCCACAGCCCCAGGGTGATGAACAACAGGAAGCCAAGGGCCCCGCCCCCATCCCGACTTCCCTGACCCAGCAGGGGCCTGCACCACCCCCTGTCCCCCAACACACACACACATGTAGGGGCCACTCTAGGTGAGGGTGATTGGCGGACCCTATGAGGGCAGCTGTGGGGATGCAGGAGCAGAGGATGATGGAGAGGCCAGAAGCAGTCAGGTGGTACAAATTCTAAATCCAGATGGGTCCCTGCTAGGCACTGCTGGACTCAGGTCCCCACCCTCCAGCTTGATTGGGGCAGCAGACAGGCCCAGAGGCTTGAAGGGCAGCACTGATGATAGAGGCAGAGAAGGCAGGAGCCAGACCCTGACCCTGACCAGTGGTGGCTGAGGGGTGGGGTGAGAGGCCAAGAACCACTCCCCAGCCTGGAGCAGCCTTGCTCTGTGACCATGAGAAAGTCACTTCCCCTCTCTGGGCTTCTCAGTTTCCTCTTCTCTAACATTAGTTGGGGGGAGGGGACAGTCAGATTGGACGGCCTGGGAGGTCTACTGTGCACCGAAGCCACCGTGGGAGGACCAAGTGCTTTGTGAGCAGGTGTCTAAAACTCTTCTGTACTAAGAGCTTTGAACAGGGCCCCTGGAAGAAGGGCTTGGGTCTTGACCTCCTCGACCCTCTGACCACAGGCTTGGTCCTGGCCTCAGCCCTGAGTGGGGCATGTATCTTTAGGCCCTGCTTCAGCTGAATCGGATCTTTCCAGGTTCCCTCGCCCCTGTAGGAGAAACTGGAGAGATTGTCTCGGGGAAGCCAGTGGGGCTGAGGGAGTGAAAGTTTCTTTCTCCCCTTCCCAGACTTGAGCTCCTTGCACACCTCATCTGTTTCTCGGCCTTTCCCTCTCAGCCTCTTCTCTGTCAGTCTTTCCCTAACTGCTGTGATTCATGGGCTCCCACTGCGGTCTCAAATGTATCCTCGCACTACTGCGTGTGATTATTTACATAATGATTTCGCTAATAGGCTCGGTTTAAAAAAAACACTTTATTATGGAAAATGTGAAACAGATACAAAAATAGAGAAAGATATAATGAAAATAACCCCCCAGGTACCCATCAATCGGCTTCAACAATTACCCACTCATGAACTGGCTTGCTTTTTCAACAGCTTCAATAAACGTTTTTCAAATGGAAATTTCATGAATGGAAAACCAGAATCACTTGCCATGGAAATAAATACAATGATTATTAAAATTTGCCCAGAGTCTCTTATGTGCCCAAGAGTCTAGACCTGAGGCCTGTTCTCCATTTATTAAAAGAAGAAATTAGCCAATGTTGGACAGATGTTAAAGACATCCTAGCACCAAACCAGAACTTACTTTTTCTTTTTTTTGAGATAGAGCCTCAAGCTGTCACCCTGGATAGAGTGCTTGGCATCACAGCTCACAGCAACCTCCAATTCCTGGGCTCAAGAGAGTCTCTTGCTTCCGCCTCCCAAGTAGCTGGGACTACAGGTGCCCGCCACAACGCCCGGCCATTTTTTGGTTGCAGCCATCATTGTTGTTTGGCGGGCCTGGGCTGGCATACACCCGCCAGCTCAGGTGTACATGGCTGGCGCCTTATCCCATTGAGCCACAGGCGCCAAGCCCAAACCAGAACTTTCTTAAGATAACTAACTAGAAGAAATGAAAAAGCACCAATAAAGGAATAGTGGTCTTGCCAGGCCATTCATTGTTATTTTTTAAAAACTTTATATTCAAATTTGACACACATTGAAGCACACACAGATCTTCAGTGTAGGATGCTGTGAATTTTCACAAACTGAGCACACTTATGTCCCCAGCACCAGATGAAGAAGCAGAGCACCACTAGCCTTCCAAAGGTCCTTACTTCCCTAGCCAGGGATAAGACACAGTGCATCCCTGTAGCTCTTAATCTTTGAGACTTTTGTCCCATAATTTGGTGTGTGCCACTCACTGTCTGTTATTTGGTCTGCGCCTGGCCTCTGTTCTTTGTCTGCATTCCAAATGCCACCCCTCTGCCAACCTGCTGTGTCACCTTGCAAAATTGCTTTCCCTCTCTGGACCTTCTTTCCAAAATGGTGTCAGGAGATTGGGCCAATGGAGATCCCAATGTCTGCTCTGGGGCAGGCAGAGAATATGTGATCCAGCAAGCCATGCTTCATTGCAACGCTGAACTCCTGGGCTCAAGTTACCCTTCTGCCTCAGCCTCCTGAGTAACTGTGCTACAGCTGTGCCAAAACACCTAGCTTGGTGTCTGGCTTTTTATCTAGGAGAGGAAGGAGGCCAGGAGGACTCTGTGCCAGTCTATTCTATGGATATGATGCAATCTGAGTCCACACCATTCTCAGAGAAATGCAGAGGGGCTCGGCAGACCGCTGGGGCAGAGGCTGAAGCCTTGCAGCACCTGGGCCACATCTGGCCTGGCCATAGCACAGGACATATGCTGTGCTTTGCTTGTCCTGTCAGGGTTTTTGTTTTAGACTTTGAAATGAGGGCCAGGCGTGGTGGCTTATGCCTGTAATCCTAGCACTCTGGGAGGCTGATGTGGGTGGATTGCTAGAACTCAAGAGCTGGAGACCAGACCGAGCAACAGTGAGACCCCTGTCTCTACTAAAAATAGAAAAACTAGCCAGGCATAGTAGCAGGTGCCTATAGGCCCAGCTACTTGGGAGTCTGAGGCAGGAGGATCTCGTGAGCCCAAGAGTTTGAGATTGCTATGAGCTACAACCCCATGGCACTCTACCCAGGGTGAGAGAGTGAGACTCCGTCCCTCCAAAAATAAAAATAGACTTTGAAATGAGAGACTAGTAAGATATCCCATCTCCATCTACCCTGTCACTATCACTCTTTTGTGCTATCTGCCTGTTTTTTTTTCTTTTTTGGCCGGGGACCTGGTTCGAACCTGCCACCTCCGGTATATGGGGCCGGCACCCTACTCCTTGAGCCACAGCCACCACCCTAGCTGCCCGTTTTTATAACAGTTTATGGCCTGGCTTCCAAGGTGGTGATTTTAATACACCTAAGACCTTTTCTTCTAATCACAGCCTGTCAGCCAGCACCCCAGGACCCACAGCTCACCTTGTCCCAACCCATTGGACAAATGGAGTAAGACTCCATCTGGCTGACACAGAGGAGAGTATAAGACCCAAGACCCCCTTATTTGATCTCCCAGGTGCCCAGTGGTTATTATTTTCCATTTTGCAGTTGGGGAAACTGACTCCCAGGAGGGAAAAAGCACTTTGCAAAGGTGACCTAAGCTGTAGGGAGTTTGGGAGCGCATAGTACGTCAGCCCTGTCTGATTGATAAGGAAGTGGGGGCCAGAGGAGTGATCTGAGGTTCCCAGCTGGTCAGTGCAGGGCCACGAGCCTCAGCTTCACCTCTGTAACCCAGTCTGCGCCTCCTGTGCCAGCCATCGCCACACACATGCCCTCTCTTTGGTTTGCAGGTGGGCATTCTCTCTGGCCTCCACTTAACATTCTGGGGTCCCGGACCCTGCCTCTCTCCCCCCCAGATCAAGGCTGAAGACCCCAGTGGTGACTCAGCCCCTGCAGCACCCCCGCCCCCTCAGCCAGCTCAGCCTCATCTGCCCCAGGCCCAACTCATGTTGACAGGCAGCCAGCTTGCTGGGGTAAGTACCTGGGTAGGCCGGGGATAGGGGGGTGCAAACCAGCCACCTGCCATCTGTTGCAGGGCTATTGGATGAGGTGTCCTTCCAAGGCCATGGCCACTCTCTCACACCTGCCTCTTGCCCTCCTGCCCTCCAGGAAGACTTGTCTCCTCTCCTGCTTGGCTCAGGCACTAACACCTCTCTGCCTTCTCTGCTCCTCCCCAACTCCCTGCTCTGGCCTCTGCTGCCCCCCACCCACCGCCCCACAGCTCACGGCGCTCATGCCGGCTCAGCAGCAGCTCCTCCTGCAGCAAGCGCAGGCCCAGCTCTTGGCCGCCGCCGTGCAGCAGTCCAATGCCGCCGCCGCCGCTGCTGCTGCCGCCTCCTCCTCCGCCTCCTCTTCCTCCTCTTCCTCTGCCTCCTCCTCGACCTCGCAGCCCCCAGCCTCCTCTGGGGGAGGTGACCTGCCACCACCACAGCCTGCCAGCCAGCCCCCTGGGACCCCACAGCTCACCTTGTCCCAACCCATCCAGCTCACAGCACAGGTAAGGATGGCCACCGGGATCACATTCCCTCTAGCAGAGGACATGCAAAAGCTGGGGGTGTCCCTGAGGGGCTGCTACTGTTCCAGCAACCCTGGAAGCCTTAGGAGATGTTGCCATCCCATCTCACAGAGGGGGAAGGAATTGGGCAGTGCCCCACATGCTAACCTTCCACCTGATGGAGCGGAGAGGAGCACTTTCCATACATCTCATGGAGGGTTCAGGGCCTCCTAGGAGGTTTATGTCATTATCCTCAACTTACAGGTGAGGAAAGCACAGATCACCTGTGTGAACAGTAACTGTGTGGTTACAAAAAAAGGGCTGAGATGGGCAGCACCTGTGGCTCAAAGGAGTAGGGCACCAGCCCCATATGCCGGAGGTGACGGGTTCAAACCCAGCCCCAGCCAAAAACCGCAAAAAAAAAAAAAGAAAAAGAAAAAGAAAAGGGCTGACAATGAGAATTAGTGCCCTACGTCATAGTCCCTGGCTCATCAAACAAGATGGTCCTTTCAGAAAAGGCGTCCATTTGGGTTAGATGTGTATTCATTTACAAAACATAGAAAGGGGGGGCGGTGCCTGTGGCTCAGTGGGTAGGGCCCCGGCCAAGGCCAAATTGCTACAAGCAGTTGGGCGTTGTGAGTGCCTGCAAGAGAATCGCCTAAGCCCTGGAGTTGGAGGTTGCGTGAGCTGTGTGATGCCACGGCACTCTACTGAGGGCGATAAAGTGAGACTTTGTCTCTACAAAAAAAAAATAGAAAGAGGGTCCATGATGCATGAATTAGGAAGTGCATCTGGAGTTGTCTCATGTACAGTTGACCGGAAAGGAGTGTCTGTCTTAGTTTCCCAGGGCTGCCGTAACAAAGTATCACAGTGTCTTAAAATAACAGGAATGTCTCAGACCGAGGTTCCAAAATCCAGGTGTTACAGGACTGCGCTCTCCGTGAAGACAGGAGAAGAGAGTCCGCCTGGGCTGCCTCCAGGTTCTGGTGGTGCTGGCAGTCCTTGGTGTTCCGTGGCTTGTCAATGAGTCACTCGGATCTCTGCCTCTGTCATCACATGGCCACCTTCTGTATATCTGTCTGTTTGTGTATTCAGATTTTCCTTTCTTGGAGGGACACCAATCATTGGATTAGGGCCCACCATAATGACCTCATTTTAACTTGATTACATCTACAAAGACCTATTTCCAAATAAGTTCATGTTTACAGGTACCAGGGGTTAGGACTTCCATATGTCTTGGGGGACACAATCCAACCCAATTTCAGTGGCTGGTAGATTTCCTACAAGGACAGCCAGAGAATGCAGAGGAGCTAAGGAGCCTTCCCCTTTAGAGAGGCCGCTCTCTCCAGCCCACGCCCATCCGCACATACTCACATCACCCATTTGTGCTGCTTGTCTGGGGTTTTTTAATTTAAATTTTTTTCTTTTTGGGACAGAGTCTCACTCTGTCGCCCTGGATAGAGTGCTATGGGGTCATAGCTCACAGCAGCCTTGAACTCTTGGGCTTGAGCAATCTTCTTACCTCAGCCTCTCGTGTAGGTGCAACTACAGGTGCCCACTACAACACCCATCTAGTTTTTTTATTTTTAGTACAGACAGGGTCTCACTCTTGCTCAGGCTGGTCTTCAATGCCTGAGCTCAGGTGATCCACCTGCCTTGGCCTCCTGGAATGCTAGGGTTACAAGCATGAGTCACCATGCTGGACTGCTTGTCTGGTTTCAATAAGCATTTGAGTCCGTGACGGTGTGATGTTCTAAGGCAGTGAAGGTCCCGAGAAGTCCTACAGCAAAGAAACCCGTTTAACTTCCCTTAGCCTAGAGTTTCCTGCAATGGCTGCTTCATAGATGGCTTTTCTCTGTGTCCACCCCCTTCCACAGAACCCCTGGTGGCAGATGCACTCTGCTTGAGGGAGCTACCTAGCCTCGACAGGGCTGTTCCCTCAACAGAGTTCAACCCACCAGATGGGCCCATTGCATGACTGAGCAATACTCCCATTCAGGATTTTCCTTAACCCTGAGCTGACACCTGCCTCCTTAGAACTTCCTGCCAGTGGGCCTGACTGCACAGAGACAGGGTAATCTGGGCCCACTGGTCCAGCACGGTCCTTCCAGATGCAGCCTCCCAACACCTGGCTCTCCACAGTAGCAGTAACTATATTCCTGTTGGGTGCTGCTTTTGTTCTGGGCGCTATGCCAATGGTGAACTCTTTGAACCCACGAGTCCTCCCAGCTGAGGCTTGGAGCGGTAGACTGACCTGCCCCAGGCCATACCATGAGCAGGAGTGGCAGAGCCAGCCTGTGCGCCCAGGACTCTGATCACATGATCTGTGGCTGCTGCCTTCAGCCATCCTTCATGGAATGTGGTTTCCAGCTCCTCCCACCCTCCACTCCGGTCACCAGAGATGCCCTCCGCAGGTGTAGCATGCAGGCCCTTCAGTGAGCAAGGCCAAGGGTTGAGGCAGCTCACAGGGGCATGGGTCTTTCTCGTCTGGGTGCCCCTGCTCCCATTCTCCTTTGCACTTTGAGGTCTGCTCCCTTCCTTTACCTGGACAACTCCTCTTCATCTGTTAAGGCCCAGCTGGAGAGTCCATACCTCCAGGAAGTTGTGATGATTTCCCTCTCTTGAGCTGTGCTGGATATACCCAAGGAAATACCAGTTCAAGGAACAGAGACTAGAGGGAGGCAGGAGAACAGGGCAAGCTAGTGCAGGCCCAGCCAGGCCCTTACCTAAGTGGGCAGCAAACACTCCTATTACTACACACTTAGAACCACCTTCCCCGGCTCACCAGGGACTCTAGCAGCAGCAGGCTGAGCCTCTGTCACCTGCTGTCCAGCCCAGACCTTGATTGTCAAGGTCTCCTTAATCCCCTCCCTGCAAAGTCCTTTCCTTTTGCTCCTTCCTCCCCAGCTCCCCTCAGCTCTTCATCTTTCCCTGTCTGTCCTCAGCGACTGCAAAGCCCAGCCAAGTTCGTTTTCTGGGAATTCCTTATCACAGGCTGAGCTGTCCTGTGATATCATTTACCCAATAGCACCTCCTCTGTGCCAGGCCCCAAGCAGGGGCCAGGCTGCAGTGGGGACCAGCCCCTCCTGCCCCAGCTGCCACAGTGCAGCCCTTCCTGGCCCCTGGGCTTGAACAGCTCCCCTGCAGCTTCTTGTGCCTTCTCAGCTCTGCTGTGGTGGTCATTTCACAGACGTATTTCCCAGCCTTCTGCACTTCAGGCCCTGGCAGGAAAGCCACTGACTTAAGAGTGAATCACAGCAT
Source organism: Arctocebus calabarensis (assembly GCA_963573935.1). Taxonomy (NCBI): domain Eukaryota; kingdom Metazoa; phylum Chordata; class Mammalia; order Primates; family Lorisidae; genus Arctocebus; species Arctocebus calabarensis. The sequence goes on from CAUYON010096582.1 coordinate 10,559, forward strand.
CGCCCAGCCCGACTCCTCAGGGGCTCCCTGTCTTGTAGTGGAACAGGCACATTTATGAACCATTAAGAAATATTTCACTTGAAAAATAACAAGAAGCCCAGGATAGAAAGTCAAAAGCCCTCGGAAACTCTATCACTGTAAAATTATATAAAGTACTAAGGAAAAGTCCTCCCTTCCATCCCTCTGATGTCAGCTTCTGAAGCAATGCCAGTTAAACAGTTTGGAAGGATCCTTCCCTGCAATTTCCTGGCTTGTACAGATGAAGGGGTGATTATAATACAGTTTCATAATTTGTCTGTCCATTGCTCGGCGCAGTGCCTTCCACCGAGGGGGCCATGTGGATGTTTACTGGATCAATGAGGGATGTTTTGCTGCAGTTTTTCAATCAAAGGAAGGGAAGACATCTCTCCAGGGGAGTATTTCAGAATGTCTGGGGTAGGCATAGGCATTGATTGAAAACTTACGTTAACGGTTAAAACATCATTTTGTATTAGAGTGTAGGAAAAAAAATCCCTATTTTCGTAATAGGTCCGTGGAAAATAAAGCTTGACAAAATCTGTTTAGGCTAGGAGGACCTAGTGAATAAAGGTTTCCGGGAGGAACCTACTGGATGTGATGCAAATGTGGGAAAAGAAGTGATTGCCTGTGTCTGAGGGAATCCGGAAGGCTTTGGGGAGGAGGCGGGATCTGAACTAGGGGAAGATGAGTAGGCGTTTTCCCAGAAAGGGCTTCCAGGCAGTGGGAATGGCAATTGCAAAGGGAGACAGCAGAGGCAGTTGGGGATGGGGAGCAGGTAGTGGGAGAGGGAAGGCCCCTTGGGGAGAGGGTAGGGGGTCAGGCAAAGCCCAGGGCCAGGTGCCTGAAGAGTACAGGGAATATTTGGTTCAGACCACTGAAAAGGCCTGGCCTGGAATATCAAGCTCAGCTCCAGGGGTCTTTCTCCCTGTTTCATGCTGGGGCAGGCAAAATGAATGTCAGCCTTTCCAGACTTGCAGCTGTCTTGCCCAGAGAGATAAAAACACATCCCCAGGCCAGGTTTGAGTCAATGCCCATGAGCCCTGAGAAGGCGGGTCAACCCCACCTAGACCTCATGACCTGTGTGGGGGCGGGGGGGGGGTGAGGGGGAAGAAGCCCCTGAAAGGGATGGGTCCTATTGCTTGAAGAGCGGGTAGTGGGCACCAGGCCAGTCCAAACTGCCCACCTGGGATCTGCTATTGCTTGTCTATCCTGGAATTCTGGCCTGAGGTAGCAAGTGATGAAATACAATCCATATGTATGTTGAATGGATCTCTGTTTCATGGTTATCTGCCCCACTTCCAGGACATGGGGGGGGCTCCATTTGGCAGGGCCAATCTCTGAGTGACAGGAAGCTGAGAAGAGCCCACACTTGAGGATGGCCACCTCCCCTATCCTCTACCCCCATCTTTCAAGTAGAATGACAAGAATCATCATAGTCATTCATTCATTCAACTGAAATTTATTGAGCTCCTTTTTTATGCCAGGTGCCCATTCATGGCCTGATCCCTCAGCTGTGAACAAGGCCGGAGGTGGCTTCCCTTGAGGACTATGTATTCTAGTAGGGAGGCCAAGAGTAAACAAACAAACCAGCAAAACAGTTTCAGAGTTAGCACAATGAAGAAAACGAAACAAAGCAGTGTCAGCAAGGGAGGAGGCCACTTGTGCAGTGGTTAGGAAAGGTTCACTGAGAAGGCGACCTTTCAGAGCTAAGGGCTGAAAGGGTCAGTCATGAAAGAAGCCAGGGGAAGAGCATTTCAGGAAGAGGGAACAATACATGCAAAGGTCCTAAGGTGGAAACCAGCTTAACTTGTTCAGGACACAGAGGAAGGTGGTATGGCTGAGCCCAGCAGGCAAGGGGCAAACGTGTATGAGAAGTGAGGCAGGAAGAATTGGAGTTTCCAGGGTTTCATAGGCCAGTGCCAGGGTCTGGGAAGCTGTTGGAAGGTTTTCTATAGGGAGGTGACGTGACCTGATTGACCATTTTAGCAAGCTCCTCTCGCCACTGCCATGGGAGAATGGACTTCCAGGGTGGGAGTAGAAATGAGCCCAGCAGGAAGTCCTAGCAGGCATCCAGGTAGGAGAGGAGAGTGGCTTGAACCAGGAGGGTGATGATGGAGTCCTGGATGCTATTTTGTATGGCCTGGGTTCATATGTCAAGGATGATGCCTAAGATTTTGGCTTCAGCAACTGGGCAGTGATGAGCCGGTCTTCAGAGTTGGGGAATAGAGGGGGAGAGCAGGCTGTTTTGGAAAGCTGGGGAAGGAAACCGGGAGTTTCATATTGGATGTGTTAGGGTTTGAAGGGGCTATTAATCACCCAAGTGGAGACACCAAGTAGGCAGATAGATATTTGAGGCTGAAGCTCAGCAGAGTATCCAGGGGCCAGAAGTTGTGAGCTGTCAAGAGGAGAACTGACTCTTTAGCCACATTGGGTTTCTACCCTCAAGGGCTCACAATTGAGCAGAGAGACATGAGGGGGCAGCAGGAACAAATGCTGATCTTTGAGGGTACGCTGTGATTTCCAAATATTACTCAGGCCTAAGAGCAACTGAGTGAAAATCAGCCATTATATAATCTCCATCTTTTTTTTTTTGAGACACCATCTCACTATGTCACCCTGGGTAGAGTGCCGTGATGTCACAGCTCACAGCAACCTCAAACTCTTGGGCTTAAGCGATTCTCTTGCCTCAGCCTCTCAAGTAGCTGGGACTACAGGCACCCACCACAATACCTGGCTATTTTTTTTGTTGCAGTTGTCATTGTTGTTTAGCTGGCCCAGGTCATGTTCAAACCTACCAGTTGGTGTATGTGCCTGGTGCCATAACCACTGTGCTACAGGTGTCAAGCCTCCCATTTTATTTATTCATTCATTCATTCATTTTTGAGAAAGAGTCTTTTCTTTCTTTTTTTTTTTTTTTGGAGACAGAGCCTCAAGCTGTCACCTGGATAGAGTGCTGTGGCATCACAGCTGACAGCAACCTCCAATTCCTGGGCTCAAGCGAGTCTCTTGCCTCTGCCTCCCAAGTAGCTGGGACCACAGGCGCCCGCCACAACACCTGGCCATTTTTTGGTTGCAGTTGTCATTGTTTGGCGGGCCCCAGCTGGATTTGAACCTGCCAGCTCAGGTGTACGTGGCTGGCGCCTTAGCCCACTGAACCACAGGCGCCGAGCCTTGAGAAAGAGTCTCACTCAGTCACCCCCCTGGAGTTGAGTATCATGGTGTCATAGTTCACGGCAACCTCAAACTCTTGTCAAGTGGGCTCAAGTGATTCTCTTGTCTCAGCCTCCCGAGTAGCTGAGACTACAGGTGCCTGCCACAAAGCCTGACTATTTTTTATTTTATTTATTTATGTATTTTTTGGCTGGGGCTGGGTTTGAACCCACCACCTCTGGCATATGGGGCCAGCGCCCTACTCTTTTGAGCCACAGGCGCCGCCCTGACTATTTTTTAGAGATTGGGTCTCACTCTTGCTCAGGCTGATCTCAAACTTCTGAGCTCAGGCAGACCATCCACTTGGCCTCCCAGAGTGCTAGGATTACAGGGATGAGCCACCACGTCTGGTTATCACCCCCATTTTATAGATAAGAAAACTGAGGTCCTGAGAAAGAAAGGACTCGGTAATAATAACTACCATCTCTGAAGGACCAATTAAGTGAATGGGAACCAGGCATTTTATGTGCATTGTTGCACTGACTTCCTTTAACAGCTCTGTATGGTAAGAATTATTGTGGCATCACCTAGGAAATTGAGGCTTAGAGAGTGTAGGGAACTGCCCACAGTCTCGGGGTGTATAAGAGGCAGTTAGGGGGGTGGCGCCTATGGCTCAGTGAGTAGGGCGCCGGTCCCCTATACCGAGGATAACAGGTTCAATCCCAGCCCTGGCCGAACTGCAACAAAAAAATAGCCGGGTGATGTGGCGGGCACCTGTGGTCCCAGCAACTTGGGAGGCTGAGGCAAGAGAATCGCCTAAGGCCAGGAGTTGGAGGTTGCTGTGAGCTGTGTGATGCCACAGCACTCTACCAAGGGCGATAAAGTGAGTCTCTACAAAAAAAAAAAAAAAAAAAGAGGTAGTTAAGGTTCTGGCATCTCCAAAGCCCAGGTCTTTCCACGACACCTTGCATCATCATCCTGTACAGCTAAGGAGGCCGAGCCCCAGAAGACAGGGAGGCAAGAAGCAGTCAAGAGAGATTCTAAGGGCAGTGCTTGTGGCTCAAAGGGATAGGGCACCAGCCCCATATGCTGGAGGTGGCGGGTTCAAACCCAGCCCTGGACAAAAACTGCAACAAAAATAAAATAAAATAAAAAATAAAAAGAGTTTTAAAGAGAGATTCTAAGCTGGAAGGGCCCCTTGCACCCTTCTGTTCTAATCTCCCCCTGCAGTGTTGCACTCCCTTGCCAATGTCGCCAGGTGGGGATTTCCCCCAAGTGGCTTCTTTGACAGGAGCTCACTGCCTTCCGGGGCAGCACATCCCAGTGCTGGACAGACTGACACAGCTCACAGTGTCAGGAAGCCTGTCCTCAGTTTTTCTTAAGTTTTGTTTTATTTCTAATGGATAAATAATAAGTGCCTGTACTTATGGAGTACACTGAGGTGTTTCCACACATGTATACATCGTGGAACGGTCAGGTGGTGCCCGTAGCTCAGTGAGTAGAGCGCTGGCCACATACACCAAGGCTGGCAGGTTCGAGCCCAGCCCAGCCCCCCCGCAAAAATAGCCGGGCGTTGTGGTAGGTGCCTGTGGTCCCAGCTGCTTGGGAGGCTGAGGCAGGAGAATCATTTAAGTCTGAGAGTTTGAGGTTGCTGTGAGCTGTGATGCCATAGCACTCTACCGAGGGCGACATAGTGAGACTCTGCCTCAAAAAACAAAAACAAAACAAAACAGAGTGGAATGGTCAAATCAGACTAATTGGCATACCCATCTCCTCAAATATTTATCATTTATTTGTGGTGAGAACATTCAAAATCTTCTCTTTTAGCCGTTTAGAAGTATATATTATTATCAGCTAGCATCACTAGATCACCAGGACTTAATCCACCCATCTGAAACTTTGTACCCCTTGACCAAAGTCTCCCCTTTGGCTGCCTGTACCCCCTTCTCATTTTGAACACAGTCAACCACAATATAATTTGCATGGTGCTCAGACCCTACCCCTTCCTGTTCTCCCCACTCTGGACTTAACCCGAGGCTCTCCATGTCCAGAACCGGTCACAATTTGCAATTTTAAAGAGGCAGTTGGGTGTTGACCCTCACAACACCATCCCACCCTGGTTGCCAGGGTGCGTGCGTGCAAGCCTGTTGGGTGAGGGGTGCTGGACCATGGGGGGATGGACCATCTGCCCTGCGCGCTGGGGCGGGGAGCAGCACCTGGCCGTGTCAGCCAGCAACTGCGGGCCTTCTCCAGTTCACTCTCTGAGCTTTCTCTACCCGCTCAGGTGGAACCAAGCACCGGTGGGAAGCGGGCAATTACACACCACCTGTACATCATATAACTGTGCATTAGTCTTTCTGCCCCCCATCTGTGGCCAAAGCCCCAGCTGGGGCAAAGCACAGTCTCTCCCGAGGTTTCACCTCATTCATTCATTGAAAATGTATCCATCTATTAGGGGCCTGAACTAGGGGGTGGAGGGTGATCAGAATGCAGTGATGAGCAAGAATGGGTCCCTTCCCTTCTCAGCTTCGATGGGGGTGTGCTCGCCCTCTGTGGTAGACGTTCTCACAGGTCAGGGAGAGAGCAGTCCATCCGTGAAATACGTTTGGCCAGAGGCTCTTCTCTAGCACCTCTGGACTCACTAGAACTTCTACACCATCTGACTGGTGCATAACACACGTCCCCAAGTGGCTTCAGAGGGGCGCGTGGCCTCGATTGTGGAGAAATGGTGCCCCCTACCGGCCACCGCCAGTCCTTTCTCTCATTCTCTTATTCTTTCAGTCGGCAAATATTTAGCGAACGTCGCCACGCTCAGGCACCTTTCTAGGTGGGGGATATAGTGAGGTATTAATAAGGTAGACAAGCTTGTACCCTCGCGGAACTGACATCTCTAGGGCTGGGGAGAGAGACAGGAAGCAGATAATTGCCATGAGGGAAAGCAAAGAGTGTCTGTAACAGAGAGTGACCAAGGAAAAAGAAAGCCCCTCTGTGGAAGAGACATTTGATACAGACTTAAATGACGCGAGGGGGCAGGTATGTGCAGATCTAGAAATGGGACTGGCAAAGGCCCTGAGGTGGGTTCAGTAACAGGAAGGGGAGCAGTGGTGCAGAATCGGAGCTGGGAAGCCAGGGAGTTGAGTCCTGTGAGGTGGGGAAGGAAAGGCAAGCAGGGGGCCGGATCATTCAGGGCCACGGTGGGGATTTACATTTTAGAACAGGGACCTGGTGTCTACAGACTACCCCTGGAAGGGTCCGTGGATAGAATTCACAGGGTCCATGAACTTGGATAGGAAAAAAAATACATCTCAATGTTTACTATCCTCAGAAATGTGGTACTTTTTTCTATTTAAGAATTGAATCAACTGACCCAGCACTAGCAGTACCGATAGAATGCACAGAGATTTTTATATGATCTTCTAGTTGTTGCAGACATTTTCACTCATCATTGCTTTGAAATTAGTCATCAGACCTATTGCTGGATTTTGTCGATGTGCTAATAACCTCATCGATTAACTGTATCATGATTTGAAATGTTTGATGACTATATTTCATTATAATTGACTTCGTTTGAATTCATGTATATTTTAGTGTGTTTAGAGACAGTCCTTCTCTGTCACCTAGGCTAGAGTGGATGACAGAGAGGTCTGATCATAGCTCACTGCAACCTGGAACTCCTGGGTTCAAGTGATCCTACCACCATGGCCACCCAAAGTGCTGGGATTACAGGTGTGAGCCACCATGCCCTCCCTTTTTTTTTTTTGCACAAACAGTAGCACATCATCCCTACTGTTTGTCTCCTTTTTTTGTTTTTTGCTGAGACAGAGTCTCATTATCTCACCCTCGGTAGAGTGCCATGGCATCACAGCTCACAGCAACCTCAAACTCTTGGGCTTAAGCAATTCTCTTGCCTCAGCAAGACTACAGGCGCCTGCCACAACACCTGGCTATTTTTGTTGTTGTTGTCATTGTTTAGCAGGCCCTGGCTGGGTTCGAACCTGCCAGCCCCGTGTATGTGGTCAGTGCCCTAAGCACTGAGCTACGGGTGCTGAGCCCTATTTGCCTCTTGAGCTTTGCACCCAACAGGACATTCTGCAGATTGTTCTGTATCTGGACACTAAGTATGTTCTCATTCTTTTTTTGATGACCACGTGGTTTTCCACTATCAAGCTTCATCCTAACTCATCCAGCCCATCCCCTCCTGCTGCATGCTCAGCTTGTGTCTTAGCTGCTGGATATAGCCTTCTATGGAGATAATTTTGCACACGTATGAGTATATCCCTAAGATAAATTCCTAGTAGTAGAATGGCTGAATTAAAGGGCATATGAATTTGTAATGTTGATAGGCATTGCCAAATGACCTTCTCACCAGCAATGCACAAGTGTTTGTTTCCCCACATTCCCAGATGTTTCTATCTTTGTTGATCTGACAGGTAAAAATGGTATCTCAGTGCAATTGTAGTTGTGTTTATCTTATTGTGAGTGAATCTGAATGTATTTTTATTTGGAGCTGTTTGTATTTCCTTTGCTAGGCATTCTCTAGACCTGCGTGTTGGCCATATTACTGCTGGGTTGTTAGGTTTTTTTACTTATAAATTTTTTTCTTTTTTTTAAACAGTCTTATTCTGTTGTAGAGTGCTGTGGCATCATAGCTCACAGTAACCTCAAATTCTTAAGCTGAGATGATCCTCTTGCATGAGCCTCCCAACTTGCTGGGACCACAGGCACCCAACACAATGCCTGGCTAGTTTTTCTATTTTTAGTAGAGACCAGTTCTCATTCTTGCTCAGTCTGGTCTCAAACTCCTGAGCTCAGGTGATCCACCTGTCTCACCCTCCCGAGTAGCTGGGACTAGTGGTGTGTGCCAACACACTTGGCTAATTTTTGAAAATTTTTTTAGAGATGAAGTCTCTCTATGTTACCTGGGCTGATCTGGAACTTCCCAGCTCAAGGAATCCTTCCGTGTTAGCCTCCCGAGTAGCTGGGATCATAGGCACACACCCGTGCACCTGGCTAGGTGCTGGTTATTTCATTTTTTTTTTTTTTTGAGACAGAGCCTCAAGCTGTCACCCTGCACAGAGTGCTATGGCATCACAGCTCACAGCAACCTCCAATTCCTGGGCTCAAGCGAGTCTCATGCCTCCACCTCCCAAATAGCTGGGACTACAGGCGCCCACCACAACACCCGGCCATTTTTTTTGGTTGCAGCCATCATTGTTGTTTGGCGGGCCCGGGCTGGATTTGAACCCGCCAGCTCAGGTGTATGTGGCTGGTGCCTTAGTCCGTTGAGCCACAGGCGCCGAGCCGGTGCTGGTTATTGCAAATGGTCCATGTCACATTCTAGTATACATCTTGGGGTAAAAACATGTACATATTTATGGTGAGTTATACCCAGAATTGCTGGATTAGGAGGCGGTTGTATATTCTACAGACGTACACAGTGCCTTCCTTAGTCTTCCAGAGCTGCCATAACAAGGACAGTGAACTGGGTAACTTAAACAACAGAATTCTTGAAGCTAGAGGTCCAAAACCAAGGTGTTGACAGGGATGGTAGTTTTTAAGGACTGTGAGGGAGAATCTGTTCCCAGCCTCTCCCCTTGGCTTGTAGAGGGCCATCTTTTCCCTGTGTCTCTTCACATTTTCTTCCCTCTATCCATGTCTGCCTCTGTCCAAATTTGTCCTTTTTATAAAGATACCAGTCTGATTGGATTAGAGCCCACCCTGCTGACCTTATTTTAACTTGATCATTCTGCAAAGATCCTCTCTCCAAATAAGGTCACACTGAGGTTCTGAGGGTTAGGATTCCAACATAGCTTTTTTTTTTTTTTGGAGGGTGAGAGGACAAAATTCATCCCATAACAGTCCCAAGGAGGTTCCCAAAGTAGTTGTACCAATTCATGGACCCAATATTTGCTGGAGTATTTTAAAGCTAATTCCAGACATGGTGTCATTTGCCTTAGGAGTGTTTTAAAAGGAAGAAAGACTTGGTCTGGTTTACATTTTTAAATGAGTCTATTTGTTCTGTGGTAATGTAAGACAAGGCAAATATCTCATCAAGAAGGAAAAAGTAAATAAAGAGTGAACCCTCCTGGGATGGCCCATTTGAGACTCTCTATTACCCCATGGTCAAGGGATTCTTCCTGGTGCCTGTAGCTCAGGGATGCCATTCAGACACGGAGTGGATCATCCTTCCTTGGCCGGGCCACAATGCTCAAGGGACAACTTCCTGGTTTCAGTCCCTTGGGGTTCAAGTGATGCAGAGGGAGAAACCAGCCAGGACTCAGGCCATCTGTCTATCCCCTTCCCTGCCAGGACATACAGCAGCTCCTCCAGCTCCAGCAGCTGGTACTTGTGCCAGGCCACCACCTCCAGCCACCTGCTCAGTTCCTGCTCCCACAGGCCCAGCAGAGTCAGCCAGGTAAGGCTCCCACCCTTGATGGCCTCCCTGATGCAACCACAGAACGTCCCTCACCTTCCCCTTTCTCATTCACCTCATGTGTTTCCCTTTGTCTCCCCAGGCCTCCTACCGACACCAAATCTATTCCAGCTACCTCAGCAAACCCAGGGAGCTCTTCTGACCTCCCAGCCCCGGGCCGGGCTTCCCACACAGGTGAGACTGTCCACTGAGTGTGTCAAGCTAGGCTGAGTGACAGGGACGGGTAGAGGGGTAAGAGTCTGAGAGTCGCATCTCCATGTGGTTCACCCTATACCCATAGGGTCTAAGACAGGAGTTGGGGGACCTGAGGCCTAGCCCCACTCTGCCAGTGATTTGCTGTGGCACCTTAGGCAAGCTACTCTCCCTTCCTGGGTCAGCGCCTTCTTCAGTAGCATGAGAGAAGTTGAACCAAGATTAAAGGCTCTTAACCCTTTCGGGCACATGGACTCCTCTAAGAATCTGATGAAAGATTTAGATCCCCCCAAATACAGGTGTACACAAACACACAAAATTTCAGGAGGGTTATAAGCCTTGAGGTTATGAGTGCCTTGGGTCTCTTCCAGTACTGCAACTGGAGGGTTCTCAGGGCAAGGCATCTGTTAGGTATTCTGGTCTGTTCCCTACACCGGAGACCAAGAGCAGTGCCCCCCAAATGTGTTTTATTCAGTCGTCAACTAAATTCCCAGAAAACACCAGATTTCCAGGTTCTCTTGACAAACTAGAAGATCCAGAAAGACCAGGTCTGTGTCCATGTGGTGGTTTGGTGGCAGCAAGCAGCTAGCTTGGTCACTGGCAGGAAGGGCCCTGGTAGGCAAGGTGCCAGCTCTTCAGCCCACCTCAGCACCTGCAGGCCAAGGCTTTTTTCAGTTTCCTGGTTGGGTTCTAGGCTTTAATAATAATCTTTCACTACCCTTTACAAATGTCAAACCTTTTTCCTACTCATTTTTGTTTACAGCCCTTTCAAAAAATATATGACCTGGCTGGGCACCTGTGGTTAGGGCGCCAGCCACATGCTCCAGGGCTGGTGTGTTTGATCCCGGCCCAGGCCTGCTAAACAAACAACAAAAAATAGCTGGGTGTTGTGGTGGGTGCCTGTAGTACCAGCCACTAGGGAGGTTGAGGCAAGAGAATCACTTGAGCCCGAGAGTTTGAGGTTGCTGTGAGCTGTGACACCACAGCACTCTACTGAGAGTGAAAAAGTGAGACTCTATCTCAATTAAAAAAAAAAAAGAATTATTTCAGAATGACTCAAAAGTTTGGAAACTAATACAAGTCTTCGCTTCAGTTCTGAAATCCAAAACGCTCTGAAATCCAAGTTGTTCTTATAATGTTGACATCAGAACTCATTTGGCTACAAAACCTGCCCTGTCCTGACATGAACCAGTGCACTTTTCTTTATCCTTCTTGGTGTAGCATTCCTGCTGCTGCAGAGCCATTACTGTGTCTGATTATAGGATAATGCCTTGACCCTGATGGAAGGCGGTTGGTCACATTATCTATGAAATAGGCCATATGTAGGCTTTTTTCTTTTTTTTAGAGATCGAGTCTTACTTTGTTGCCCTCGGTAGAGAGCCATGACATCACAGGTCACAGCAACCTCCAGCTCTTGGGCATAGGCGATTCTCTTGCCTCAGCCTCCTGAGTAGCTGGGACTACAGGTGCCTCCCACAATGCCCGGCTATTTTTTGTTGCAGTTTGGCCGGGACTGGGTTTGAACCACCTACCCTAGGTATATGGGGCTGGTGCCCCACTCCCTGAGCCACAGGCGCCATCCCCCTCCCCCAGTTTTCTACTTAAAAACTGGAACACTTCTGAATTCTAAGACATATTTGGCCTTTGTGTTTTGGATAACAGATCAAGGACCTGGGTGACAAACATCCCTGCACCCACCACATACTTCAAATCTTTTCTTTTTAGCGAAAGCAATTATTCTAGATGGAGTAGTTGCTTTTCTATAACCCCCCCTAATATTTCTCCCTGTTTTTTTTTTCTTTTACTTTATCTGCAATCTACTCATTTTTAAAAAAGACTTAATTAATTTATTTATTTTGAAACAAGGTCTCACTCCGTACCCTGGGTAGAGTATCATGCATCATAGCTCACAGCAACCTCTAAATCTTGGGCTGGAGCAATCTTCATGCTTCAGCCTTGCAAAGTATCTAGGACCACAGGTGCCCACCACAACACCCGGCTAGTTTTTCTATGTTTTTTTTAGTAGAGATGGGATCTCACTCTTGCTCAGGTTGGTCTCTAACACCTGAGCTCAACCAATCCACCCACCTTGGCCTCCCAGAGTGCTAGGATTACAGGAGGTGTGAGCTGCCACACCCACCATAAGACTTAAGTTTTTAAGAATATTTTTAGATTCACAGCCAAACTGACACAGAGATGTCTCCTACCTTCTGCTTCCACTCATGCACAGCCTCCTTCATCATCAACATCCCCAACCAGAGTGATACATGGGTAACAACTAATGAACCTATGGTGACACCTCATTATCCCCCAAAGTTCCTAGTTTACATTAAAGTTCACTTTTGGTGGTGTACCATTTATGAGTTTGGGCAACCTATTCATTTGTTAACCCGATTCTCTCAACAGCCCCATTCGGTAGGTAGAGCATAGTGATTGTTTCCATCCTGCAGAGGGGAAAAGAGAGGCCTGGGAAAGTTAAGAAGCTTACCTGAGCTACCCAGCAATTCTGTGGCAAGAGCCAATCCTTGATTCCCTGATCAGGGAGGAGAATAAACCGCCACCCCCAGCTCCAGGGAGAGAGCCCTTGGTGAAAGAAGGTGGCTGCTTGGCTCAAGCCTGTAATCCTAGCACTGTGGGAAGCCAAGGTGGGTGGATTGCTTGAGCTCACGAGTTTGAGACCAGCCTGAGCAAAAAGCGAGACCCTGTCTCTATTAAAATAGAAAAACTTAGGGGCGGCTCCTGTGGCTCAGCGAGTAGGGCGCCGGCCCCATATACCGAAGGTGGCGGGTTCAAGCCCGGCCTCGGCCGAACTGCAAAACAAAAAAATAGCCGGGCGCTGTGGCGGGCGCCTGTAGTCCCAGCTAC
>CAUYON010096590.1:0-12134 GCA_963573935.1 Arctocebus calabarensis
TTTTAATGCCCAGCAGAAAATTTCCAGAATAGTTCTGTGCTGCATACACACTGTCTCTAACTCTGATAGCTCCTGTTCCCTCTTGACACTAATTATTATTATTTTTTATTAAATCATAGCTGTGTACATTAATGCAATCACAGGTACATTGTCCTGGTTTTGTATACAATCTGAAGTATTTTCATCAAACTGGTTAACATAGCCTTCAAGGCATTTTCTTAGTTATTGTGTTAAAACATTTATATTCTGCATTTAGTAAGTTTCACCTGTACCCTTTTAAGATGCACCGTAGGTGTGGTCCCACAACTGCCCTCCCTTCACCCATCCTCCCCCCTCCCCTCCCCTCCCTTTCCCCATATTCTTGTGCTATAATTGGGTTATAGCCTTCATATGAGAGCTATAAATTAGTTTCATAGTAGGGCTGAGTACATTGGATACTTTTTTCCCCATTCTTGAGATACTTTGCTAAGAAGAACATGTTCCAGCTCCATCCATGTAAACATGAAAGACGTAAAGTCTCCATCTTTCTTTAAGGCTGTATAGTATTCCATGGTATACATGTACCACAATTTATTAATCCATTTGTGGATTGATGGGCCCTTGAGCTTCTTCCATGACTTAGCAATTATGAATTGGGCTGCAATAAAAATTCTGGTACAAATATCTGTGTTATAATGTGATTTTTGGTCTTCTGGATATATAGCTAGTAGGGGAATTGTAGGATTGAATGGCAGGTCTATTTTTAGATCCCTAAGTGATCCATAAAATTCTTTCCAAAAGGAACGTATTAGTTTGCATTCTCACCAGCAATGTAGAAGAGTTCCCTTTTCTCCACATCTTTCTTTTTTCGAGACAGAGTCTCTTTGTTGTCCTTGGTAGATTGCCATGGTGTCACAGTTCACAGCAACCTCAAACGCTTGAGCTCAAATGATTCTCTTGCCTCAGCCTCCCAAGTAGCTGGGACTACAGGCTCTGTCTACAATACTTGGCTATTTTTAGAGATGAGGTCTCACTCTGGCTCAGGCTAGTCTTGAACTCACAAGCTCAGGCAATCCATCTACCTCAGCCTCCAAGAGTGCTAGGATTACAAGCATGAGCTACCACACCTGGGCCCTGGCACTCATTATTTTTATTCAATATAATGGTGATTGGTTTTACTTCATAATCCACTACTAATATGTAAACTCTACGTGTATTTTATCATCTGTATTATTTATTTATTTGTTTTTATTGTTGGAGATTCATTGAGGGTACAAGAAACCAGGTTACACTGATTGCATTTGTTAGGTAAAGTCCCTCTTACAATCGTGTTTTGCCCCCAAAAGGTGTGGCACACACCAAGACCCTGTCCCCCATTATATTTGTTTTTATAATGCTTTGTAAATACCAAAAGATAGACATCTTGAGTCTAACAATTATCAATTTATCTTTGTTTCCTTATAACTAAGCAAGGTGTGAATCATTTTTTTAGTAGCCTGCAGACATTTAATTAAATTGTATGTATTTTAGTGCTCAGTTGAGACTACCACGGCATATATTATGTAGCCTGTGTGTTAAATGAACATCTGTTGTTGTTATTATTGAACAGCTAATTAATCATCGAACATACTATTTATTTATTTTTTGACACATTTGTCTTATTTCATACCTTTCAGAAATAAAGGACCTTTGAGAAAAGTGTTCTTAGAATCTTTTTGTAGATGAAGGAACTGAGGTCACAAGAAATGTCAATGGCTGGGTGTGGTGGCTCACACCTGTAATCCTAGCACTCTGTGAGGCTGAGGCAGGTGGACTGGCTGAGCTCAGGAGTTCCAGACAACAAGCCTGAGCAAGAGTGAGAAATAGCCTCTACAAATAGCCGGGCATTGTGGCGGTTTCCTGTAGTCCCAGCTGCTTGGGAGGCTGAGGCAAAAGGATCACTTGAGCCCAAGAGTTTGAGGTTGCTGTGAATTATGATGGCACAGCACTCTACAGGGGTAGGGTGTAGGGGTGAAAATTACAACTTTCTCAAAAACGAAACAAAAAGAAGAAATGTCAATGTAATTGCTCAAGCTGATATTTACCTTTAATTCTGTTTTTTTTTTTTTTGGCTGGGGCTGGTTTTGAACCTGCCACCTCCAGCATATGGGGCCAGCGCCCTACTCACTGAGCCACAGGCGCCGCCCTAATTCTGTTTTTGACGTATGTTCTTTGTACCAACACTGCCACTTTAAGTAACAAATGGGAAGTGATTGAACAAATAACTCGATGACTTCTGAAGACTGCTAAGACCTTGTTCTAACGTGTTTTCTAGTGTGACCCTAAGAACGACTTGTGGATCTTTGCCCTGGCTATACTTCTGAGCAGCACATTAGTCTACAACAGCATGAGCACCATCAACAACGACGCCTTGGAGAAGCTGCAGTATCCTTCCAGTTTTACTGAGAAATTGGTGGGAATGGAGACCGAAATCCTTCTGGATGAGCAGCCTTTGTTGTAAGAGAAACCCAGGACAAAAGAGAGTGTTTATGATATTTTTAATACAAAAAATGTGGCAATTGTGGATAGGAATTTCCTTTTCCTTAGCCAACTTCTAGTTATGTGACAGAGCTCACAGAACTAATTAGGGTAAAGTCCTCCCCAAGACCTGATGAAGCCAAAGATGCCATTGAGTATGCAAGTTTCTTTCCAGACTTTGTCTGGACCGTACGGGATTTCATGCTGGAGCTGAAGCTAAATGGTCACCCTATCACAGAAGATGAGTATCTGGAGAATGCCTTGAAGCCGATTCCAGGTATCAGAGCACAGCCTGGGTGGGGGGATGGTGCAGTCGAGAGTGGCATCTGATAAACATTGTCCATTATCTCTGGGGTTTCACTTGCTTTTGAACTGGATGCGGTCTGTAGGAATGGTAACTGAGACCTAGGTTACCATTCCTTGGTAAGTGCTAGTGACTAGAGTTTAAGCTTATTCAGGAAGCATAGGGCCTAATGTAGAGTGAAATTATTCAAAACTCATTTGTACTTCAGATAATTTGTACTTTAGCATGGAGATTACACTGGGTGGTAAAAATTTCCAAAGACCAGACACTCGTGTTCCCTGTTATGATTCTCCTTTTTGTGTGTTGAGAAAGACAATGAACTAGATAATCATTGCCATAACATCACTATGAAGAACATATTTCATTCAGTTATATCTTATTCTTTTGAAGGAGGGATATAACTCTCTAGTGCTTGGGTAGATACATCTTCTACAGAAAGTGATTTAATAACCTACATAGACCTGAGGATTCACATTCAGCCGATATTTATCACACATGTTTGTAACTGCTGGATCCATTATTTTCCTTTCCTTCTCCAGTCATCTTTCTTATTCTAACTTATTTATTTATTATGCCACTATCTTAAGTAAACATATCATTTAATGAATTGCATTTAGGACAGTGAGTACTTGATAAAACCAAGCAGTTTATTAGTAGTAGTGAGTCTTCAAATTATGTTTAGGTAGCATTTAATCTTCTGGTTCTTTCCACAATAATAGCTAATCTAATTATGTATGTGAATTCTTATTAGCATCAATCTAAAACATTTTCCTTGACTGAACTGACCATTATAAATTGTTGTTCCGTGTTTCTTGCTGTACCTCTTCTTTGCTTTGTTCCTATGGTTGACTTCCAACATGGGTGGGAGTACACCAGAAATTAATATTTGACTACTCATTCATTAAATCATTCAATTGATCAATATCTCACTAGGCACCATGCTTGTTTCTATGAACATCTGTCACATATTTCTTTGCCTGGGGTAGTTTTTCCAAATTTCTCTCTAGAGACATGTCTGTCCTTGGTTTGAACTTGATTTGTAATCAGTATTAAATTAATACACAAATGGAGTTCTATGAGCATGTAAGATGCTGGAGGTAAAAAAACCCTTGGACATAAAAAATCTTCAGCTGTCTTTTCCCAAGACTGTGCTTACTTCAACTGTGTTTAACCTCTTCCACAGGTAACAATCCCAAAGCTAAAATTTCCAACGCAACCAGGGCATGTATCAGGCGTTTCTTTCCACTGAGGAAGTGTTTTGTCTTCGACCGGCCAAAATATGAAAAGGAGCTCCTAGCTCATATCGAAGATGTGTTGGAAAGCCATCTGAATCCCAAATTCCTGGAACAATCAAATAATTTCTGTTATTACATTTTCACCCATGCGAGGCCCAAGACCCTTATGAAAGGAGTCAAAGTCACTGGGAATCGTGAGTCTCTTTTTTCCAAAATCATATTTCTGTGTGGCTTTGTGTGTTGGAATATTTAATTATTGTACACTTTCCTGAGTAATTTTGTTTTATTGTATATAGACGCATGCATTTATAAATACTCATACTCCCAAAAGAAATGTGGATTTTAATAATTATCTCCCATCGTGGGGTTTACAAATTCTTTTCCAAAATCTTAAATTTTGTCGCTAATATCTAGAGCTACCACATATGTGAATGACCCCATTATTGATGATAAGATCAGTAACTGGGCACAAAAACAGAAAGCCGTGTCTTTTCAAGGGAAGTTTTATGAGATAAATGTTTTTCTCAAGGACACTTCTTGGGAGGTTACGCCAGTCCAAAATAAATATTACTTGGTAAGTCCCTGAAAATCCATTGAAGGCTTAAGAATTAGGAATAAACATGAACTGAATTAACCTGCCTCACCTGTCTATGTATGTACCCTAATTTTCTTTTAATTTATGTTAATGTTAAATATTTTTCCCCAGACACTCCTAATTTTTCTTTTCTTTCTTTCTTTCTTTTTTTTGAGGCAGAGCCTCAAGCTGTCACCCTGGATAGAGTGCGGTGACATCATAGCTCACAGCAACCTCCAATTCCTGGGCTCAAGCGAGTCTCTTGCCTCCGCCTCCCAGGTAGCTGGGACTACAGGCGCCCGCCACAACGCCCAGCCATTTTTTGGTTGCAGCCGTCCTTGTTGTTTGGCAGGCCCGGGCTGGATTCGAACCTGCCAGCTCAGGTGTACGTGGCTGGCAACTTAGCCTGTTGAGCCACAGGCGCCGAGCCGCAGACACTCCTAATTTTGTTAGATGACGACAGGTATTTCAATTTTAATGCTATGATTTGGAGAACAATAGAATAATGAATAAATGTGAAAGTGAAGGTGATGATAGAAGTAAGTAGAGGGGTGTGTTTGTGTGTATGTGTGCTCGTGTGTGGGGTTTCGGAATTCTGATATCAGAAACACAAATCCCATTGACCAAAAACTTTACATTAATCCCTGTTTCCTGCCTTATGAGGGCTGGGGACTCTGGTGGTGACCTATGTGGATAGCATCAACAGTGGAGCAGTGCCTTGTCTGGAGAATGCAATGACAATTCTGGCCAGGAGTGAGAACTCAGTACCTGTGCAGAGGGCAGCCGACCACTACAGCCAGCAGATGGCGCAGCGATTGCGGCTCCCCACGGACACGCTCCAGGAGCTACTGGAGGTGCACGCGGCCTGCGAGAGGGAGGCCATTGCTGTCTTGATGGACCACTCCTTCAAGGATGACACGTGGGAGTTCCACAAACACCTCGCGGTACTTGGTCTTAGCATTTGAACTTCCTACTTCTGGCCAGTTTGGAAATATGTGAAGGGGTCTACATATTGGTCCCATGACTCATCTCCTATTCTTGATAAAACTTTATTTCCTTCCTTTACCACAAAATTTGGGATCTTTATTCAGGATCTGTTTGATCTCTCAAGCAAAATCAACATTTCTTCCTCCTGAAGGGCATGGTGGCATAGTCCCCCAACTCCCCTAAGTCATCATTTAGTTGGTCACCATCTATATACCTATTCCTGAAAACTTGATTTTCCTGGAGAGATTTTCTTAACAGATCATTCTTTATATTTACTTCATTTTTATTTGCATCCTTGCATTGCAAAAGAGAGAATTGGATGATGCTACAGCTACTATGAACCACCAAGGTTAAATAATGCAAGCTCAACATTTTACAGGTGAAGAGCGCTTGCTCAGGGAGGTTAAGAATCTTTCCCACAGTTCTAAAGGGCGTTTTCAGAGTTGGGAATAAATTAAGCTTCTCAATTCTTTCCATATTGCCTGGGCTGCTCCACTGGAAAGCTTTTCTCAAGAGGATCACGATTAGACCATCTGTATAATAGATTATTTGGAATTTTACCTCCACATTCCTTTATCCTGGTGACTTTGCTCTATATTTCCCTGGCAGGAAATCATAAAGAGTAAGAAAGAGGATTTTGTGCAACAGAATGAGGAGGCATCTGTTAAATACTGCCAGGATATACTTAATCAGCTTTCAAAGACCCTAATGGAAAGGTTTTCAGAAGGAAGGTTCTATGTTGTTGGAGGGCACGAACTCTACAGGGATGCAAAGAAAAGGATTGAATGGGACTACTCAAAAGTGCCTGGGAAAGGAGTAAAGGTGAGAAAAACAGGGAGCAAGGGGAAGCCCGCAGAAGGGAATCAAGGGGGTCTCCTGAAAAATCTGAGAGCACAGCACCAGCGTGTGGAACGAACATTGCCACAGTGTGGGGAGATACTACACCTTTAGCTTTCTGTGTTCGCAGACATTTATTCCTGAAAAGAGTAGAAATGCTTATTCTCAAAAAAGAGTATAACAATCAGAAAGCCAAGAAAGAAAGAACAGAATCATTCATCGCATTATCCCACAATGTATCTGATGTACCAAGTACTAAGAATTTACAAGGTCAAGACTTATCCAAGTGAGAGTTGAATTTTGAGACAGTTGTATACAGAGTCATGCTTAGGAACTGTGATGCTGGGCTGTAGTTGTGATGGTAATAAGCATAAGAATGTAGGGTAGCACTTGTAGTTCAGTGGCTAGGGCGCAGGCCACATGCACCAAGGCTGGTGGGTTCGAACACAGCCTGGGCCTGCTAAAACAAAACAAAAAAAGTAGCCAGGTGTTGAGGCAGGCGCCTGTAGTCCCAGCTACTCAGGAGGCTGAGGCAGGAGAATCACTTGAGTCTAAGAGTTTGAGGTTTCTGTGAGCTGTGATGCCACAGCACTCTACTTAGGGCAACACAGTGAGACTCTCTCTCAATTAAAAAAAAAGCATAAAAATGTAGCAAAAGCATATCGAACAGTTCATACCTGAGTGACAAATGCAGTGTGAAGTTTTTTTTTTTTTTTTTGTGATAGGGTTTCACCGTGTCGCCCTTGGTAGAATACTGTGGCATCACAGCTCACAGCAACTTCAAACTCTTGGGCTTAAGTGATTCTCTTGCCTCAGCCTCCGAAGTAGCTGGGATTACAGGCGCCGGCCACAACGCCTGGCTATTTTTTTTCTTGCAGTTGTCATTGTTGTTCAGCAGTCCCATGCCGGGTTTGAACCCGCCTGCCTTGGTGTATGTGGCCGGCACCCTAACCACTGAACCACAGGGTGCTGAGCTGCAGTCTGAAGTTCTTTCCCCAGATGTCTTAATTTAATTCTCCAAAGAATGTTATGAAGATTTACTCGTATTATCTACATTTTGTAGATGTGAATTGGGAGGCCCAGGTAGCTTAAAGACCTTGCCTAACGTTGTATGCCTAGGGAGTGGCAGGGGAAAGGAGCAGCAGAGACAGAGGATACTTTCTATACAGGAAATGTGGTCTAGGGAACCTCTGAAAAGAAGAGGATGATATAAATTTTGAAATGTTTGTACATTATATCAGTCTGTTCAGGATGCTATAACAAATTACCGTGAACTGGGTAATTTGTAAACAACAGAAATTTATGTGTCACAGTTCTGAGGCTGAGAAGTTCAAGACCAAGGCATTAGTAGTGTGTGGTGGGGGCACCCTTTCTGGTTCATAGATGGCATCTCACGTGGCAAAAGTGGAGAACTCTGGTCTTTTCTGCCCCTTATAAGGGGACCAATTCCACTCATGAGGGCTCTGCCCCAATGAGGTAATCACCTCCCAAATGCCCCATATCCTAATGCCATCATATTGCAGATTCTGTTTGAACATATGACACACACATTCAAACTATAGTATACATGTCCAGACTGAAGCGTCGTGCAAGGGAAAGAGTCCCACTCAACACAGGAATACACAAAGCTCCAGACGCTGTGGATGGTACAAATGCACAGAGTTCTGACTGTCTGGAGCCCAGCAGCGGTGACTCAGGGGGCGCTGAGAGGGGCTGGAGGGAGACGGGAGCAGGAGCTGACGAGGAGCTGGCACACCTTACCAAGGGGGCTACTGGGGCATTTTAGGCTGAAAGAGAAATGACATGGATGGACCCATTTGCCCAGAATGAGTGTCCGCAGTGGCAATCTAAGTTCTTTGCTCCTCAGGCAAATGAGGTCCTCCAGCACTTCCTGAAGGGCCAGCTGGAGATAGAGGACTGCGTCCTGCAGGCCGACAGAGCCCTGACCGACCGGGCAAAGGCTGCCGCAGGTACAGGGGCAAGGTCGCTCTCAGCATGGGGAGTAGGTCCTGCAATGCCTTCTGACAGGCGAGAGGGAGAATTTCCCCAAACCTGAGCTTCCTTTCCTTCCGTGGAATGCCCGCTGGCCTACATCTGAATATGTTGAGGGTGGGGGTTTTACACCATCCAGACAGTCAGGCCTTTCCTGTGACACTCTCAACACTGCCCTTGACGGGGGTGGGGGACCAGGGAAATATTGACTTTCACGTTTGATTTGCTTGCTCTTCTCAAAAGAGTAGAGGTCAGGACTGATCCGTTCCCTTTTGTATCTTTCTGAAACCTTCATGGTGGCAGCAGTGAGGACCAGGAAGGAGGCAGCTGAGAGGGAACAGGAGCAGCTAAGGGAGAAATGGAAGCAGCAGCCACAGTGGATGCAAGCTCGGGAAAATGTAACTCAGTCGAGAGAGAAGGTGGAGAGCGAATGGGACAGAGAGCTGGAAGATTTGGGAAGGACCCTGAAGCATAAGCTGAAGGTGTGTCTGGCCCCTGTCGGTCTGACTGGTCACTGCCGTGGCATTGTCTCATTGTGGAATTGGCAAAGGCTAAAGCAAAGAGAAGTATCACCTCCATTTACTGCATTGGATTTTAAAGGTTTTATATCCTGAAGCCTTTGATTTTTGCCCCATCCTGAAATTCAAGAGAATCCAGAAGGCCCTCTGTGTTCTGGGAGGACAGAAATCACCTCTCCAGGGCTTGAGCAGCTACTTTGGTGTGATTCTAGGATGATCTCAGATCAAACATCCCAAATCAAACAGGCCTTCATGGATTATCCAGTAGAAATTCCAACCAGGTGTATTTATTATAATAGAAGAAGCAACTAGGTTGCTGTACCAAGGTCACTGAGAATTATTAAGAAACCTACTACCACCAATGATCCTGATTTGAATCAGTACTGATTTAAAACTAACAGATATATCCGGAGTTGAAAATGTGAGGTACTGATCCCTTCTAAACCTGCTGCAGGTGTCACCTGCAGGCTGGCCTGCCCAAGTCACCACTCAGCCCTGGGGGAATTCTCTTTGTCCATCTGGAAGGGTTGATATTTGATTTTCTGATCCAGTTTCAGCTGTGCAATATAGTAGCCATGCCATTCCAGTGGGACTGAAAGTTTGTGCAGGTGGATTAATGGCTCCCTACCAAATGGCCCTTTTGGTTAGAATCTGTTCTAGCATTAGTCCTTATGTCTGGCTTGCACCCTAGCAAAGACCTCATGGTGGTGACTATTAGTAAGGCTGTGAACTGTATATATTACCTCCCACTGTCTAAGGTACAAGCCGGAAGATATTCTCTGCTTAAAATATTATCCTTTCATAATGCATAAAAAATAATAATTTTATAGAGAAAATGTGCCAACGTTCTTATACATAAATAAAATAGATCTCTTGAAAATATTTTTAAAACTCTACTTTTCTCCCATACCTTTTGCTTTAGATCTAAGCAGATCCGTTTAATGAAGGACTTAGGAAGAAACATGGGGACATGAATGCAGAGATAAATTGTGTGAGAAATGTGATTGAGACTACTAAAGAAGATAAAACTCTCTGGATTGCCCAGCCTCCAAAAGTACTTACCACTGAACCATTTGTGGGCCTGTCTGTTCCTGCTAAATTGGTTGATCTGGGCCTGAGCTCACTATGTGAATGAGATTAGCTTTTCTTTTATGGAAATTATGGCATGTAGATAAATATTTTGGCCTAATTTTGCTATGTATGTGTTCCAGTTTCATTCAGCAAAGTTTTAAACATAAAAAGTGTTTACTATGGAAATATCATAGTCTGATAGACATTAGGATAAATGTTGAATTTGTTTGTGTGAAAGGAAAAGAAACTGCTGTTTTAGAACCAGGGTTGGCATATTTGGCCTGTGAGCCAAATTTTTCTTGCTGCCAGTTTTTATAAATAAAGTTTTATTGGGACACAACCATGCCACTTCTTTTGTCTATAGTCTATGTCCGTTTTCATGCCATAACAGCAGAGTTTAATAGTTGTAACAAATACCATATGCCTCACAAAACCCAAGATATTTCCTTTTGAAGCCTTTATAGAGAGAGTTCTCCCCCTGTTGATTCAGGCAATATAATAGAGGAAGAGACTAAATTCATGATTAAGTTAAAAAATTTCCTTGCAATGAACTCATCAAGAATACTGCTGAAAACTAGTCGCAAGAGATTTGTACAACATGTACACGTACGCATACATATTCAAGACAGTTCTCCCTTAATTCATTCATGAATTTAATGCTTTCTGAAGATGTGGACAGCATGCCTTCATGTAAGTTTAAACTGAAGTGCTTAAAATGCTTTAAAAAATTGCAGGGTAAAATGGAAGAGTTACGAAAAGGGCCTCTATCTATGCCATAAGAAACCTATTCTAGAGCTATAGAGATTGGACCACAACAAGGGTCATAACAAGTCAGACAAAGCTACAGAGCAGTCTATAGATAATAGAGACAGATATAAACACTTTCAGAAACTGATTATTTTAAGGGTTTTGTTTCAAGTTACTGGGAAATAATGAACTGTTCAACAAATTATCTATGACATTTACATAAAAATTTAGAGAAAATGGAGAGTTTATCTACTATGCATCTTATATCAAAGTAAATTACAGATTTACTACCAACTTGTAGTAAAAAAGGAAGTGGCAGGACTTCCGTCTTTTGAAGGCTAAATAATAATTCATTATATTGTATATATATCTTCTTCATTTATCCTTTTGTGGATATATATATCCACTTAGGTTGTTTTCATAGCATGGTTAATGTGAATAATGCTGCAATGAACATGAAAATACAGATATTTCTTCAAGCTAGGTGATTCTGTTTCCTTTGGAAACATAACCAGAAGCCCACCAATAGCTGTTAAGTATTATAAATAAATTCATTAAAGTTAAAGGAATTATAAATAAATTCAGTAAAATCGAAGGATAAAAAATTAACATGCAAAATAGTTGTATTTCTACACACTAAGAAGAAACTATCCAAAAAAGAAATTAAGGAAACAAACATACAATAACATGTGAAAGAGAAAAAAACTTCCGCATACATTTAACCAAGGAGATGGAAGCGCTGTAAAGTGAAGTCTATAAAGTATTGATGAAAGAACTTGAGGAAGACACAGAATAAATTGAGATGTTTTCAGTGTTCATGGATTGGAAGAATTAATGTTGTTTGAAATGTCCATACTATCCAAAGCCACCTACAGGTTTAATGTAATCCCTATGAAAATTCCAAAGACATTTTTCACAAAAATAAGAAAAAAGTTTTGAAATTTGTATAGATTTATAAAAGATCCCAAATAGCCATATTAATCTTGAGCAACAAAAATGAAGCCAGTGATGTATTTCCTGACTTCAAAATCTATTATAAAGATACACGAATCAAGTAATGTGGTACTGGCATAAAAGCAGACACATAACCCAGTACTACAGAATAGAGACCCAGGAAATAAACCAAATAATTTTCAAAAATTATGCCCCAAAACACAACATGGGAAAGAGAGTGTCTTCAATAAATGGCACAGAGAAAACTGAATATGCACAAGAATGAACTGGACCCTCATCTTACATTATACACAAATATGAACTAAAACTATATGCAAATTTAAACCTAAAACCAGAAATATTAAACCCCCTAAAACAAAGAACAGGAGGAAAGGTCCTTGCCATTAACTTGGTGATGATTTTTTGAATTAGACACCAAA